>VZTZ01026499.1:468980-532668 GCA_013400955.1 Drymodes brunneopygia | reverse complement strand
GCCGCCCGCCCCCCCGCGCCGGCCGGGCGGGTCGGTGCCCGCTGCCCCCGCAGCCCCCACGGCTGCATGACCGCCGCGGTCTCGGCACGTCTGGATTCGGTGGAGTCCTGGGCCTTCCATGCGCTGCTGGTGCTGCCCTATATGTTTTACGTGGGCTTGTTCTTTGTCAACGTGCTGATCCTGTACTATGCCTTCCTGATGGAGTACATCGTCCTCAATGTGGGCATCGTCTTCCTGCCCGAGGATATGGACCAGGCTCTGGTGGATCTGGGGATGCTCTCCGACCCTGGCTCCGTGCTCTACGAGACGGACAGCGAGCTGGATGTGTTTGATGGGTACTTGGAGTGACGCCGCGGGGCGCCCCGAAGCGACTGAGCGGTGCGGCCGCCCGGCCCGGGGCAGGGGCCCGGCGTCCAGGCATGGCCGCAGCTCGGGGACCGCCGAACCCGGATCTGCCGCGGCCCCGGGCTGCCCTCGCTGCGTCGCGGCTCCTTCTGCGCAATATCTTCCCCTCCAAATGACACGCGCTCCGCCGGTGCAGGGGCAGAGGGACAGGCGGGACCCGCTGCCGCCGGGCAGGCCCGCGGAGACGCAGAGGGCTCGCAAGGGAAGTAAGTAATTCCTTACTGTCCGGCCGGGCACAGCGCTCCCGGTACAGCGGGCACAGCGCCGGGGACACGCTCAGCCGCAGCTCCCGTCACAGGCGAGCGCTGCGGGCAAAGGGCTGGAGCCGCCCCCGGCGCTTCCCCCGCCCGGCAGCGCCCGGGGGCCAGCGGGGCCCCGCTCCGTGTCCCCTGTCCCTCCCCCGGGACTCATCCTCCGAGCCACTGCGGCTGTGCTGCTGGGGACTGCCTGTACAGCCGGCCAGCAACTTCGCTGATCCGGTCCTGAGAGCAGCCCGGAATCGAAACGAACATCCTGGTTAATAGTTATTACAATTCATACATCTTCCTCGAGCCAGAAATACATCTTAATTTGCTGCCCTTTAAAACCACTCTCTTGGATAACGACAAACTACCCAGCTCACCATTCTTCCCATTTTAATTGTAGCACGAGGGTTTGCTTAATCAATTTTTTTGGTAGTTTTGAGTGATTCTAAAACTCTGGAAATGTAAGGATTTAGCATTTTAAAACACTGCAATGCATTTGGGAAGAAAAATCACTATTTCTAGCTAGGACTTTCTGTGCCAAATGTATGTTAATGAAAACATTCACAGTTTAAATTAAAAGGTGTTAGCAAATCTGCCAGCAGATTTTTTAGCAAAATATTGTCTGTAAATTTGAAAACCAGTTCAGGATATTTTTTTTTTCTGTTTGAAATGATGGAAATGGGAAATTCAGTTATAAGGTTACAAGTATAAACTTGGTGACCACACTATACAAATACCAGTTAATGTCAAGCCATTTTAAGCAGTCTTGTAATTTAACAAACCCAAACAAACCTCTCCTGTAGTTCTGTCCTTCATATAGGTTTAAATTATCTCCTGAATATTTCTAGTCGGATTCTATGTAAAGCAATATTAGCTGATTTTGGTCAACAGTTTAGATTGAAAAATTGGACATTTTTGGTGTTGGAGTAACATTGATTGCACAAACACAGCTGAAAAAGGCTTGGTCACAGGCACGTGGGAGCCTAACGAGGGAGGGAACAGATTTTGTTGCTACTGAAGAAGTCTCACTGCATAAAGTCGCTGCAAATGGAAGTGTCTATGTCAACATTGGGTGGTTCATCCCAAGCAACTGGATTAGAATCACTTCTGCTAGAATAGAAAGTGTGGAGCAGAACAATCCTCCCCACAAAACACCATTGACTACTTTCGTGGTTGTCTCCTCTTCTTCTTTTTCTGCTGGACAAATAATACACGTGCTCTGTATTCCAGGAAAGAAATTCCTAAAAATTTATGGTAATTTAAGCAAAATCTTTGGTGGTAAAAACTACATCCATTTTTTCCCCAAATCTTATTGCTCTGATGCCATTTAGTAGAGGGATTTAAAATACTTTTTAAAAATCACTTTTTTTTCTGTCTAGAATTTGTCTTGATGAGTTGGGTCTAGTTTTCAGGAAGACCTAAGGAGAGCACCAGACACAGTTTTCCTCAGTGGGTTTTCCTACCATATGAACATATGATGTGATATGAGCACAGTTCTGTTGAGTGTAGATTAATGGGCTTCTTAAAATTTTCCTTGATATTAATAAGGTAAGCAGCTCTGGAAACTTCTTGATATTCTAACTATAAAACCCTCCATATGCAGAAATCAAAATGTAGAGGTTTTCTCAAAGCTCAGTCAAAGAAAAAAGCTTACTCAAGGAAGTAAGGCTCAGTCTATATCCACCATGAGCTAATGGAGCTCTGCACAGGTACCAGCTCCAAGCTGATCTTCCATTTGGAAGGTGTCATGGTAGAGGTTGGTTTCCACTGAGAATCAAATCACAAATCCCTAAAGTTAGATCAGTTCTTAGGCAGTAAAAAATTCACTGTGTTTCATCTCTTTATGTATTTAATTATACTTACAGACGTAGCAACCAGGCCACAAATTGCATAATTATTTAGCTACCAGGCAAAGACTCAGCACTATCACCATGACGAGGGATTTGAGTTAATATCCTGGTTACAGGTTTCTTCACTGTTCTGAGCCATTCCTCCTCACCAGTTCCATGGTAGCAAAGCAGGCAGGAGAGGGCCCTAATTTGGAGCTGTGTTTTCTGCTTTGGGAGCAGCAGTAAGGCCCTGAAAGGGAAGATTGAAATTCCTGTGGTGCCTTGCCTGCAGTGACCCGAGTTCGTGTGAGTGTTAACCCCTGCTCTCCTGGCCTGGGAAGGTTTCCCACCTGCCCTGTTCCCTTGCACCCAGAGTTGCTGAGGATTCACAAGACACTGCAGGAAGAATGGGTCTGTTTTGACAGCAGTGATGAAAAATACATAGGCCTACTCTTTGCATTAAAGAGCAGGGTTCTTCATGTGACTCACCAGGGAATTCTGAGAACAACCAAAGAGCTATGATTAGCCTGAGCTGAAACCTTGCAGCGTCCTCCGTGCCTTCAGAGAGTGGTGCCTCGCACCCCAGGTGAGTGACAGGGAAACAGAGTGGGCAAATCCCAAGAGGCCACTCTGCAGTATGTGGAAAGGCTAATTTAGATGTAAAAATGAAAGAACATGTGGATCAGAATAGCTCTGTGCCCTCTGTTGGCAAAACCCTCCCTTGAATAAACTCAATAGAAGCAAAATGATGTCCAGGTTTCAGAGCATAATTGGTGGCAGAGATTGAAAGCAGACAGCTAAGTAAGCAGCTGAAAAATGTTTCCTGGCCTATTCAAATGAAGAAATTCATCTGTGTGAACTGAACAGAACTGAGCTCGTTCATGTCATCTACTGTTTTACTGTGAGTGTGCCAGGTTATTTACTATATTTGAAGCCCCCTGGAATAAGGTCATATGACTGTTCTCATACTTTCATACAATCAGGTGTGACTCATCATAAAGTCTCATCCTACCAGAAAGAAAATGGGCAAAAGTAATCAATAATGAAAACTGAATAAGAAATACTGAATTTATGTATTCCTGCAGTACATGCTTTACCTGTGTTTTTTCATAAGATGAATTATGGTGAATATCTTCAGTGAGCAGAATCCAGCACTCAAAAACCTGTGACTCAGCACTTCCAATAAATGCCAGCATCTAAATTCTGAATCAGAAAAACAGCTTAACTCCCCAGCTCATCAATACAGTGCCAATTAGAACTGCAGGCTCAGTGTCTATGAGACAGCAACCCTCTGTGCCTCTGTTCTGAAGCAGAGATGTCCTGCAAAGGACAGATCAGAAGAGTGGTGTCACTAGCACTGTCAGGATACATTTAAATGTATCAGAATCCACTTCCTGACTGCTTTCTTTTTAGACTTCAAATATTAAAAGTAATGAGCAGAGTAGTTTGTTGCTTATTTTACCTTGCCATTTTTTACTATTTTTCCCCTTTTTGTAGAGATCTCCAAGGTGATATGGTGACTCCATGATACAGATCAGTTGGCTCTTTTATGAGTTACAGTAGCAACAGGATTAAGAGCAATTGCTATGATTTTTAGAACTGTGTTTTGGATCTTTAGATGTTACTAAAATTAATAGAAGTCCAGTGTTCAAACTCACTTGACAGCTCTGCTTTAAAGAAATGCATGTACCTGACAGGAATTCCATAGATAGAAGGAAGTAGATAGGAGGAAGACAAAATCATGGGTAACTGTTGAACTGTCCATACAGACTCATTAACCACAGCGAAGGACAGTTCTAAGTGATTTTCTATCAAATGCATTTATTTATATAATGTCAAGAGAGTAAGCAGATTTTCCAAATGGTGCTGCTAATAATGTGAATTAAAACGAGGCCCAGAAATTAGAGAGATGTTCAATGTTTGATAGACATGGTTCAGGCCTGAGTATTGCACGTGTTAAAAGCCTCAGCCACAAGTAACTTTAAAGAATTAATGTCTTAAAAAGTCTGTGATTCTTTCCTATAAAAATGAAACTTTCTGTAATAAACTTGCTTCAATAGGTGGCAATAGCCAATTACCACTTTAAAGCTGTCAAAGGAATCAAGAAACGAATCCAATTTAATTCTTCATGTGTGTTTCCTCTGGAGGAGGGGTACAGTGACACTATAGTTCAGCTAATAACTATCAATCCTAAAATAGAAGAAAAGAATAATTTGTTTAGAGACATTTAGTCCCTAACTCTTTGCATGTATCCCCTCATAATGATCCTAGCTTATAAGGAGTACAACTATCCCAAAGGATTAAATGTGCACAAGTTGCTAAATCTTTCCAGTTGTTCAGGGAAACTGTCAGACTCTCTTTCTTTTCACAGTTGAATTTTATTGCTTTGGCTACAGATTTGGAAAGAAAAAATAGCTGAATAGTTTGAATGACGCTCTCTGAAGACACAAGCATATGTCTAATATATGTGATTAAAAGGGCAAAGACAAATAGGAGCCATATATGGGAAATAATGGTATAATGGAAAACGATGATGTGCACTGAGTGATTGATTGCTGGGGAGAACTCCAGGTCAGTTCACAGACTTAAGGCTAAAGACTCTTTGCAGGGCCAGAAAGAAAGACCTAAGGGTTGCTCCAGCAGTAGAGCCCAAATAGGCCATGAGAGCTGAAACACTGCTGCAGAAAGTGAGGAAAGCAGTGTCAGGATGTGAGTCACACCACGTGTCCTTTGCTCCAGCCTGCATTGTGAGGAACAGCAAGTTCAAAGGTGGAATTAACAAAGATACCGTGACTGAGCTGTTAATGTTGGAGTCATTCTATTACAACCATACTGTTGCAGGTATGTTCTAGGCTATTGAAAGTTCTAGTTCTGAGATTAAAAAAAATATTTAAAAGTATTTTCTACCTCTTCATTTTCCAATTTTCTGAATTTTTTGAAGTTTTCTATTAAAAAGTAGGTTCTCATGGAATTTGAGGGACTGATTTCTAATCCAAAAATTAGAAAGGCAGGATTGAATATCCTGGCCAATTGTATGATTTACACCCCATTTAATATCTGCCACAACAAATTACAGTCTTGGACTAGCAGCCCTACAGCAGTGTTTGGAACTTCCATTAGACAGCTTTCTACTTTGCTTTGGAGGCCCAGTGCATTTTGCTGTGCTATTTTTAAGTCAGCCTAGAATCTGATCTAGAGTGCAGCATACTAACAACCTCACTGAACTGTCTGCTGTAGATCAGTTTTTCGTTCCACTTGGAAAGCAAGCAGATAAACATGAAATGAGTAACCTGGTAGAGCTGCTGTTCCCCCTTTTCATGTCCTCCTTTTAAGGGAAGGAGTTTTGAGCAGATGTATTCTGTTAGCAGGTACTGCATCTGACAGGCATTTGACAGAAATGCCTCGCTGGACACAAAATTGCTTCTTGTTTCTGACCTAGTATCTGCAGTAAGTGGCACACAGGAGCATGGGAAGTGTTGTGATGAGTCAGACCACGATCCCACAGCCCTGTGTTCCACCTCTGAGAGCACACGTCCCTGACCAAAATCTGCAGGCTGCTCTCTGTGCTTTCCCAAATCCACAAGGGAGAATGCAGTATGTTAGAGGGCACATTGCTGCCCAGCCCTTAGCAAATGTTTTCCAAACTCGCCACCCTTTGCCCACTCTGTGTTATGAAATCCCTCTGGATTTCCTTCCTATCAGTACAGGATCTGAATACTTGAAAGAGCTTATTTTCTGCAGTCTTGAGGATTTCTCTATTTAGCCTCTTCTCTGAGTCAGTAATGGTGATGAATAAAAATTGGTCCGTGCTATACCCTGCTACTGAGTTCTTTCCTACCAAGCTTTATTCTTTGCTTCCAATCTTTTGGTCTGCTTTCAGTCCATAAAAGGACCTTCCCCCTGTCCTGTGTCAACCTGTTTGCTTTTGGCTTCCTGTAATGCCTTTGATAATGATACTATTGCTCTGTCTGTCCAAGCTCATGCAGAACATGTGACCATCAGATTTCATTCTTCATTGAGACCCACAAATGAGAAGGAGAGAGGAGCTGTCCTTCCAGAGACTTGCTGCACACAACACAGACATGTCCTGAGCTGCAGGCAGCCAGGGGACCTGCTTGTAGTCTTCTGTACCTCAGCTCCTCCTCAACACAGACTCATCCCCAGCCATCCCCTCTCAGAGCTGCACCATTCTGCACTATACTAATTAGTCATCTGTAAAATCACAGGACCAGATGGATGCTGTCACTAGTGCCCAGCACCTCCATAATCCACAGCTCTAGTTCTACTTAAAGAAATCTTCTCTGCCTTGTATTTACCCCTGATAATAGTAAAAAAATGGCAGTGGGAAACTTTGACTCAGTCAAGGCAAATTAGATAAACTGGGATAAAGCAATATAACAGCAATTTGTTCTTGGCAGTAAGACCAAGAAGTTACCCCAAAATGTTATTTAGCTCTGTAACTACTTACCAGTGGGTCCAAAATAGTTGGAACAATGTGACTCTAAAGTAGAAGAGAAAGTGACCAAAATCAGAGACTACATCAAATGTAAGTAATACATAATTAACACAATGATCCAAAAAATAAAAACACTCTAATGACTGGTGTCTAATCAAGATAATGTAGCCAGTTCAAACATCAGTTTTAATTAGTAGGTCTAAGGATATCAAGTCTGGATAAAATAGATTACCCTTCTGTGTGACACAGCTGTTTTTACTCCTTAAGAACAGCCCCTAATCATTGATGTGATGCACTGTGGGTCACAGCTTATTCTCATACCCCTCACATTGGTATCTTCATGGCTCTGTCAAAATTCCTAAGGATTGATGTGCTCTGACGTTAACAGAAACTGTGACATTGATTCTCTGAAAGGTTGTGCAGGTCTTTACTTCTCAAAGAATTATTACCCACAGTCACAAAAGGGTTTGATTTTTAAATTTTTTTTCCCAATAAGTGAACAACATGATGCTGCATGTCATACTCAGTGACTTTTCTGTTCATTTTAGGTATGGAGGGTTACTCTGTATTTATGTGTTTTCTTTTAAACAGATTCATTAAAAACCTGGGATGGATTATGACCAGGCTAATGGATCAAGTCCTGGAAAGAAACTATATTCTGAAATGTAGAGATGAAAATAAGGACAAGAGAACAAGAAGAAGAGTTGTCATCAGATCTTGTCAGCTGTGACTTCTCTTCACGGTCTTTGCCTCTTGTGTGTGCTCTTACTGAGTGATCATGCACTATACTGGGCTTCCATAGGTAATTCTGGGATGGACTGTGTGAAAAAATAAGATAAACTATGTTCCATTATTACAGAAAATCAAGATGTTACTGAGATTTGATAAACTTTTGAATAAATACAATGTCACTCAAATGGACACACTCTACATATAGCTTAATCCAGTTTTACAATCACATGTTGAAAATTCTACCAGCCAGTAGTTCAAAAGCAGTGCTTTCTCAGGGGAAAATATGCAGGAGTGACTGAAGGAGGTTCTGTTCAGGGAGTATTATGGCAAGAACTGTGCTAGTAAGATATTTTATTTAAAATGAGAGTTTTGAAATAGATCAGAGAGTGAATTTTATATAAGTCAGGTGGATTCATTATTTAACACAGGATACTTTGCAGGTTGTTTAAGCTC
Source organism: Drymodes brunneopygia (assembly GCA_013400955.1). NCBI lineage: Eukaryota > Metazoa > Chordata > Aves > Passeriformes > Petroicidae > Drymodes > Drymodes brunneopygia. Next base: position 524,548 of record VZTZ01026499.1, on the reverse strand, counting down.
ACGTTCCTATGTACATATGTGAAAGCAATACAATAAAGACTGACCTTTTCCATGAAAAATTAAGCAGTTGTGTTGGAGTTGTTCTTTTTCATTTTGAACAGAAAATAATTGAAATACGCTTTCAAGGAAATTCCACTTTTCCTGCAGGTACCTGCAAGTAGTTCCAGATTGCTGAAATGGCCAGCAGGTAGGAAATCCTCATGAACAGACCTGAACTGCAGCATCAAGCATGGTGGTGGGGGGAACCCACATGTTATTAGGGCAGGCATTGGACTGGTTTCGTTTTACTGTCATTGTGCTTTTTAGAAAAGTCTGATTTTTGTAACTGTGCAATTTTTAAACCGAGTTGATGAATCGAGAACATTTTGGATAAAGCAGACTTGAAAACAATTCTGCTGACACTCTCTGCATGATGTCTGTCCTCTGCAGTCTGTCTGCCATCTGCTCCCAGCGTGGGCTCCCTGCTGCAGACAGATGGTGTCAGGAGTCTCTTTTCAGCCAGTGTGAGGGAACAAGAGGGTGATGGTTTAGATCCTCCATGAAACAATGACAAACTTGTGTATCCTGATAACTCCCAGTGTGTTGCATTCAAATAGCACATTTTAGCTCCCAGGCAGCAGAAATTAGCTCCAAGTTCCCAAAATTCTGTGCTCCAAATGCAATTTTCAGCTGCTCCTGCAGGAGGGGAAGCACTGGCACCGAACCAAGATAGGTTTCATCAGGTGCAGTTCAGGACCTTTAAACACTGACAAGTATTTTGTTCCCTGCAATCCCTGACAGCAAGTCAGGAATGAATTCACTTAGGGCAAAATATTCTAACACACAAAGATTCATTTAGGGAAGACAAGTCCCCATTTAGGTACCTATGGAAAGAATAACCAGGTGTAAAAACTTGTTGAGCTTGTGTGCGTGTGCCCATTTGCTACTAACACAGGAAAGGCTGAATTTTACTACTGAAGGGGGCATTCCTGCTATAATCATTAGTTCATAGTGTTCACAGAGATGGTTTCACTAGGTTTTCAGGCTCCCACATATGCCATTTTACGAACATGGTTCAGTTTGTTACTATTGGTACTTACTGCAGTACCTAGTAGCTTGTAATCAATTCTCTGCAGTGGGTTTGTGCCACACAGTGCACAATAAAGCAATACAAATTTCACTGAGTCAGTCACTTTGGAGATTCTGAATCTCAGATCAAGATTTCTGACTTCTCAGTACAGCTCAGCTTCATGCATTTAAAGGATGGGGAGAGTGTTACAGGCTCTGACTACCACAATAACACAATCCTTGGCATTTTAGCAAGGCTTCTTTGACAACAAGAAGAGATGGACATAAAGAGAGCTGCATTTTTCTCATCCTAAAACATTTTTTAGAACACAGATTTGATCACAACAGCTTCTTTGAGGGTAGCCAGTGAATTCAGTCTCTATACACAAGGCACTCATTTGACAAAAGCATTTTGGAGGAGCTTGGTGCCATAAGAATATCCAGACTTTGAACCAGAATTAATTTTAGAACTTTTAACTGCAAAGATTTAGAAAGTATGAAAACCCCTTTTTGCTTTTATTAGCAGGCAGTTTCAGTCAGTACATTTGTATCTCCTGATACTGAACTTCCAGTCTGTCAGTTGGCATTGCAAGATCCTGTTCCTGTTAAGACAGAATTATTTCTCCATTTCCAGCCCACTGAACTGTTCAGTGCCAGCAGGACCATCCTGTCTCCCTCACATACAGTGCTTGCCATTAACCTGCAATAGGAAGCCCCAAGCCTGTTACTCCATCAGAAGCCAGCAGTTGCTGTGTGGTTTTGTAGTGTTTCCAACAGAAAAATCAAAAGAATTTTCAACAGGTACTACAAGGTACTGTTAAACAGAATACTTACTTTTATTAATACTTTAAAAAAGATGTGTAAAGACAACTAAAACACGGTATCAAAATTTACAATCTGTACATTATAAACATACATCTCCCACTACCTCGGAGAACAGCAGTACACCCAACATGATTTTAGCAGTCCAGACAGCATCCTGTAACATTCAGCTGTCTGTGGAATATTTAGCACATTTTCAGACTCAGTCACAGTAAAGTGCAGCTGCAGAATATATCCCTGAAGGGGCATTTGTCATCCAAAGCTTAGTTAGGAGAAGTCAAGACAAGGGCTCATTACAGATGTGCATGGCTGGAGTGCTGCAGGCTGACGGGAATATCACACAAGATTTGGCTCAAACCACCTCCCATTCAAGCAGCTCAAAGAGGAGAGGATAAGTAAGATTTTTTATCCATGGCTCTGGCTAGAGTTTGGCTAGAGAGAAGAACCATGCAGATAGTTAAGAAAAATACCACATTCTAATTACAATCATATTCTCCACAGAGTTTTTCCACCTTGCTCTCTATTCCTTCACATGTTATGTCTGATTCCCTGCTCTCAGAAACAACAAACAGACCTTCTTTCTTCCCTTCTTTCTTTAATTCGTCCACATCCCTGCTGTCAAGATTCTGCAGGCACTGAAACCTAAGCAGAGTAGAACTTCATGGAAAGAACATGAAGGTTGTTATTTTGAGCTGTTTAAATTGGGGACTTCTGAAAGACCAAGAAACAGTATTTGAGAGGTTAGTTGAGAGATTCTAGTTTGTACAGATCCTGGGTCAGTATTGTCAGTGCTTCCTAGCAGAAGAGATTTCAGAGAGGTTGTTGAACTAACCCTGAGCTAACTGTGAAGTAGAGACTTCCCAATTTGTAGCATTTTAAGCATTCTTAGCTTTTCCCATCCCTTTTCGTTGTTCTGTCTCAGACTGTATCTGGACAGGAACGATGCTCCTGACCTGACAATTGCCTCTGCACAATTTTAAGTCCTCTTCATGCTCACAGAGCAGAAATAAAAGAATGAAAGAGACAATTGGTTTGCTGTTGCGGTCAGCAGGATGAATATTTGGCCCACATACGACAAGCAGCATAGACATGATAGTGCTTTGAAATGTGCTTTTGTCTGATTGCCTGGTTACTCATGGCTGTATACCACATAAACCACACACAGTAGTGATCTCACTGTCAAATATAAAATTGGTGCTTGTAAACATTTGTGCTGGCAGCTGCATTCAAGAAGTTAAATACCAATCCAGGTATATGAATTTAAATTTCTCATTTGAGACAAAGTAAAAACCTTCAAAGATTGTCACTTTGAGGATTTGTGTGCAATAAACTGGCTATTTTTATTCATTTGGATTTCTGCAATGTTAGAAAAACGCTTCATGGTTTTTCACTTTTAATTCCTTTCTTCTCATTACTTCTTTTTTTTTCCTCAATCTTTTTGAATGATTCTGTAACAAGTCATAGAAGATATGTTTCTATCCCTTAAAGCCGCATTGATTATTAGCATGAAGAAAAGAGCAACTTCTAGATTCTTGTGGATAATCTTATAATATCAGAACATTTTCTAGGGCTGACGATTCTTTTTTATGCTCCTCACCCTAGTGCTTCCAATAAGTCCATACAGACAGGTGAAATCTGTAACATTGAGCTTTGAAAGTCCAAAATTATCAGACCAAATGTGGTGGCAGTTACCACTGGCACCATGAAACAAACAATCAGATTTGATCTGTCAGTGCTTCAGATGTTGCAGGTTGAGCAGCTTTCAGTTTGCTCTTCGATGAATTGATAATGGAATTCTATACTCTCAGTACTCTGGTGGTTCTTAGGCTCCTTTAATGGTCATCACAGTACCCAGATGCTCTTTTCAGCTTTGAAATTTGATGTTGCTTAACTCTTTATCACTTCAGTAGAAATACAGTTGGATCTTTGAATAGCATTTTAAAACTCTGTAATTCACCCAATTTAAGCATCACGTAGAAACTTAAATGTGGCTTTTTTGCAACAAACATGAAAACACGAATTCATAAAGCAGCAAGAAGACAGGAAAGCACAGAGGACACCCTCCCCTGTTCTTTATGACACCTGTGAAATGATGAAAACAGAACATTAGATGTACGCCCACCAGATTAATCCCCATTAAGATTACCAAAATCATAGATTTGATGAGCTCTGTAAACAGTCAACAGTGACTGGTGGATGCTGAATGTTTCAAGGCTGGGAGACAGATCCAGACTCCCTGCTGCTATTTATCCTCAGAGCTAATGCAGGTTTCCTCACAGTGTTCATATCCTCAGTGTCTCCTTTCCAAAGAAAGTAGGGTTGTCCAACAGGACAATTGACTGTAGGCTGGTAAGGAGCACCACAATTTTTCACTGCTGCTGTGTAAAGCTGGTCTGTGAAGCTGCTATGGCACCTGAATCTTCCACAGCCTGTAGCCAGGTCAGTGCCTAGCCTACATCCTGCACTGAGAGCAGAGTCATGCAAAGCTTGGCTCACTGCATGCTCCAGGGGGCCATGGGCAGCTGCAGCCATCCCATGGCCAGACCCATTCAAAGCATGGCTCATGCAGCTGGTGATCACACTGCAGTTTGTTTCCTTGCCATCTAAAGAAAGCTGGAGCACATTTGATATCTGGCTTGACTCTGGCATCTCATTCTTCACCGGGAGCATTTCATGGATGCAACATGCATAACAGAGGAACAGGAAGCACATGGAAGAAAACTGGGACCAGAAATCCTACACAAACCCCTCAACTTCCCATGCTGGCTGCAGCTCCTTCAGTCCAGCACCATCACAGCAGCCAGATCCTGGTAATCATTGACAAACTTATTAAATTCTTCACAATGCAATTACTTCAAGGGTCCTTGAAACTGTGCAGGCAGGATCAATGAAGTAAAAGTGGCTGCCAGTGGCTAACCCACACAACAAGACTGAGAACAAGGAAGTGTAAAAGGGAGGTTTGCTCTGAGTACAGTACAGGTACAGCTGCACAGTGAGACAAGCAGCTGTTGAGGATTTGTATTCAACAAAGGAAAAGTGAAAGGACTTGCTAAAAATCAACACAAAACAAGCTCTGAGGAGTACAGAACTCATCTATTAAATATGAGAAGTATACAGAGCTTTAGTTCTCAACAACAGGAAAGAGCAGGTAAGCAGGGCAGCTGCCAGTCACTGAACTGAGCGGGACTGGAAGTTCCAGAAGTCCATTTTCCTTAATAAAAACACTTGCAGTCTGCTAGTACAGGTGCCAGGGAGGTGGGTGATGCAAAGATGAGTGTGGGGAAAGGGGGCCTGATGTGACATTGACCTGTGCCACTCTAGGGCACCATCTCCAAACTTGTCCATGGACACAAGGATGCTGTTACTGTGCCTGCTGCCAGTGAGCCAGGAATCAACAGCTCCCACAGATACAAATCTGGTTCTCTCAGGGAGCCAAGGTTTATGTTACCTTTATGGAATCCTCTGAATCTACACACTGATCCTAGAGTCCAGCTGCTGAAGGTGTTCAAGAACTCCATAGGGAATGGTGGGATTCCACATCCTGTAAGGGCAAATTCAAAAAGGAAAGATATTTTAGGAAGTGTAATTTGCTTCACCTTCTTTTGGTGTGTTTGATATATTTGTAGCTTTTTTTTTTGGTTGTTTTTGCTGTTGTTTTATTTTTTCTTTTTTTTTTTTTAAGTTGTCTTTCCCTTTGACTACCATTAATAAAAGTATATAAGCTATGGAGCAAAGGAAAATGCATTTTGATTTAGAAAAAAGCATTTCAGTACTCCATAGCCTTGTTGACTCTGGTTACACAAATGCACTCCTGTCTCTGTAACTGTTCTTTAACTTTCCATCAAACTCCCTTCCTCTGAGTGTGTACTGGTAGCTTCAATCTACTGAACATCTTATGATGGCTGCTCATTGTTTCTGCCTCAAACACAAGTGGTGCAGCACAGAGCAGGTCTGGTTCTCTGGGAGGGTAGAAGATTAACAAAGGGAGGCTCAGTGGAAACTGTTTCAGGCAAGACAAGCTTGACTGCCTGGGACCACTGGGAACTAATGCAGCTGAAACCACAGACAACATTTTTTAACATCACTGCTTTTGTACTTTGGTGACATCTTCTTTTGTGCCTCTTATAAATCTGACAAATACAGAAGGCAGCTTTAGCATGATGTCTAACCCAGTTTTACAGGATGAAGGTACAGCAAACAGCCTGTCAAGAGACTTACACCAAGTTCTTTATATGGGGACATTTTCGTAGGCTGTCAGTCAGCTGCTGGGCTCCAACACCAGTTATTTTGTTATACTGAACACTGAGGAATAGAAACAACTTTGTTAATCCAAATCAAATGCTATAATCAAACATTTAATTCAAAATCAGAAATACTTTATAGGCTAATCTGCAGATGGGGTAAGAAAGACAAAAGGAAAAACCCCCAAATAGATTGTTGATTCAAAAAACCTGTAATAATATACTCAAAAGGCTGAATGGGAACTTCAGTATGTTAATTCATCTGTGAGATTCCTTTTTCTATGTTCCTGAGGTCATTCTCTAGCTCCCCATGAGCCTATTCTCCCACCTTAACACAAATATTTTTGGGTTTATGGTGAACTATTCCTTAATCCTTTCTAATCATTGACTATCTGGACTCTGCAGAAGCACATTTTCCCTGTGAAATTTCCCCAAAATCTTCTTCCTCGGTTTCTGCCTCCTCTAAAACCAAACATGGAACATTTGTATTTTCAGTCTCCAAGGAAGTAAGCTTTCCTGGGCCATCTCAAAAGATTTCATACTCACTCTAGCACTCTTAAAGATGTCATTGCAGGAAGAACCTTTGCCAGATTTTGTGCTCCAAAATCACAAATGTTGTTATTGTACAAGCTGCAGAAAACCAAACCAGCGTAGTCACAATTGAATAACGGATAATGTAAACAGCTATTAGATCATGGGTTTTCAAATATGGTTTGTACATCTTAACTTTCAATTTATCCTTATTTGCAGTTAAAGTTTAAAACACACATTCATATTTTCTGTATCAAGTAAGGCAAATGGCCACATCCTTCACCTATCACAGGTACAGCAAAAATAGGTCTAGATTCTATTATGCTATGGGTAATAAGAACATTTCTGTCTACATTAGACCAAATTAAAAATCTGCTAAAAAATGAAGCTCAAAGATTTGGGGTACAGCATTCAAAAGATTTCCACATCACCAAACTACTCCAGAATTGCACACCAGGCTTTCTTGCATTCCCTGCTTCACTCAGGTCTGTGCCACATATCCCAGTGCAGTGGGATGGACTATTGTCCCTATATCAGCAAACACAGATAGTTTTGGGTTTGCAGCACATGGTGGCCCTGGGTGCACATCTGTGCAGGGCATGATTCATAAGTGGGTATTACGGACTGCATTTAAACATCAGTCCAGTCCTTGCTGTATTCCTGAGATATCCTTCTGTATGCCTAGCATACTTCTTCTCCTCTTCTCTCTGAAGACTTTATGCAAGAATTAAGTCAAAAGCTTGGCTGCTGCACAGTGTTACCTCTTTGTCCCCTGTCCAGTAGTAGCAAGGTATGTTTTCAAAACAACTCCACAGGATACAACTACTCACCTTAGTGTTTTTAAGGAAGACAAGGAAGGGAGAGCTGTAGCGAGGTTCTCTGCACCCAAGTCTGTTATTTTATTCTGTGATAAACTACAGGAAGTGAGATCACTTTGTTAGTCGAGCACACTTATTCTAATTTATTACAATGTGGGGGGAATTAATTTTCAATTTTTAAAAAATACAATTTGGACAGTCTGTTTAGACCAAATGCAGAGAAAAAGACAAAATAGAGCCCTTGAAGGGAAGTGAGGAAGGATTAATCTATTTGTCTAATGAATGTACTGATTAAGTATCTCCATAGGCTCATTGGTCTTCCATGCCCATGGGATACTTTTGCCCATAATTGTTAACACAAAGTCCCTTAAGCCTCTAGGTTTAATCTGTTTCTTCTCAAATTTTCCCATAACTGTTAACCTTGTACTTACTTTAATGTTTCCAGTGATGTCAGGGTTGGAAAGACTTCAGACAGACTCTTTGCTCCTTCATCTCCTATGCCATTTTCACTCAGAGCATCGAGGCTGTGTGACGCCAAAGAGAGAATTAGCTCCCCTTTTAATCTAAGTTTTTGTGGTTTATTCACCTCAGAGACCACTCTATCTATCTTGAAAAGCTTCTTCTCTGCAGTAGCCTCAATCAGCATGAAGCATCACACAAATTACAGCTTCTCTAATAAGCAGCTTTCTGTTGCCCAGATTTACAGCCTAAGATTTTTTTTTACTAGTTGAATGGCTTGACCTATTTCCTTTGATATGCAAGATTATTAAAATGGTTATGAAATAGCTGTGTTCCAGCTAAGCTGAAATGAGATTTCCTGTGCACACAAAAATACAGAACTGACAAAATCCAGCAGAGGCTGTAAATCCTTGCCTAAACAGCTCCTTCTCCAGAGAGGGAGTATTAAAAATGAAGTTTTCCTCATATATAGTCAGAATTTCAGATACTGGATCCCCTTCTAGTCTGACAGATAATGCTGGGATATATTGGACATATTTCAGTTTTAAAGCTTTATTGTTTTCCTGAAATATCAGGAAAAGGCTAGATACAATACAGACAAATGGCCAATGGGCTGAGTAATGCCAAAGGCCCTCTCAAAACCCAGTGACCTTCCCACAGGTGCCATGGCAGAACATTGACTAGTGTTGTTACAATTGTTTCTGGTGTAAAGAAGCTTAAAACTAAGGGAGAGTTGTTTTGTCATGGATGTTCTGGAGCTCCACTGGAGACAGAAGTCACTGCAGGCAGTTGATCAGTGCTGGGGCAGGAAGGGGGGAGCACCCAGGGGTCTGTACTGAACCTTTGACCACCCAGGCCCACCCCAGGAAGGGACTAAGGAGTTCTGAACAAACCACCACCAGGTGTCTCGAGGGAGGATGGGGAACGGCAGCTTTTAGGCTGCTGTTACACTCTGGGAATGTTTCTGCTGTTCAGTTTGGTCTTCAAACAAGGAGTCTTGTTGGCAAATAAAATATTTCTTAGGTGCAAGAGCTCCTCCACCAGCAAGGGCTGCTGATGAGAAAGGTTGGCAAAGTTAATCTTTAGCAGAACTCACTCTAAATGCTGAAGTGATGGAAATGCTGCAAGAATTTTCACAAGTTCTAGCAATCCTTGAAGGCCACATGCTGGACCCAGCCTGGAAGAAAACACAGACATGCAGCAGGTTTTTCACATGCTCACAAGCAGCAAAACTCATGATTTTTAAAGTTCTTTCCCTGCAGCCTCCAAGGCAAGCCAGTTTACATTCCTCAGAAGCAGCCATTCCCTATCACCCACACCAGGGAATTCTGCTGTGAAGCCTCCAGGTGAGGACCAACACGGTTAAGGTCAGGCAGGACAGAGCTTCCACAGCAGCAGTGGGACATTTGCTACTTTTTTGTTTCTCTTTGCAAGACTCATCTCACTTGTTTTAGATTCTCATATTTCTGTTCTTTCTCTAGCTTTTTCAGGTTTTTCATTTTAAGTATAATCTTAAGATGAAATATATCTCTATCTCACTAAAACTGAAATGAAAACAAAATTATTTTTTCTCCCAACTAATACCAGTTCAGTCTAACTTAAGATCAACATTTTACTGCAGCTTGAAGCATAAATTGCACTTTGGTATTCATGCTCCAAGCATTTGTCTCTCAGATCCTATTTGGAGTTTCTTTGGTATCAGAACAAGTTCACTTAGTTAAAAGGATTAGAATTTTAAACAAAATTTAAATAAAGACAAATAGGAAGAGGAAAGGAGAAGAGAAAGCAGCATAAAATCAGAAGTGAGGCCAAGAATAGCTGTCCCAGGTTGGGTTAGATCTGCAGAGCAGGAAACAGGCGAACACCTGATGAAAATTCTCCATTGCACTGCTGCAGTTTCTGCCCAAACTACTTCACATGCTATGGCAGGATATTTGGAGCAATATAATAGCCTTGGAGGCTGCTTACAGTTTGGGGGGAAAAAAAGAAGTGTTACTAAAATCTCACTTTTAAAGTAGTGTTACCAAGCCAACCTTCCGTCTTCCAGGAAAAGGGTGCTAAATAATTTATTTGGGAGGCATTCTCTGATGTATTCTCCTCTCATGGCCTTAGCTCTGATAGGGTAGAAAATTACATCAGAAGACTCAGATAGAAAAGTTCAGCTTTTCTGGGGGTAAAAATATTTCCCAGTTAGCAGCATCACAGTCAAGATATTTTATGCCCTGTGGGCACAAGATTACATATGGTGGTCAGGAGATAACTTGTACTAAAACCAAACAAACTGGTAGATCCCTGTTGATCTGTATCACTGCAGGAGCCAGAAATGATGGTTTTTGAGCTTTGGCCATAAATCTAGTTCAGAGAAAAGCAAGATACCAATAAATATGGTTTACTTAATGCTTTACCATAAAGTGACTGTACATCAGTGCAATGGCGGTAGCCAACACTCCTCCTGAGTGCTCCTCCTGAAACAAGACCATCTCAAAAAGCAGAAGGTTAGCACTTACGCAAATTCGAGTTTCCTGAGGTTTCTGATGGCAGGAATTTCATAGCTGGTGCAACCAGGTGCTTCTTGTGCACTAAATAAATCACAGTAGAACCGAGTATGATAAATATTTTAGCAGCCAAAACATTGCTTTAGAAATAACTTGTTAGCAAACTCTTACAGAAAATAAACCACCGTTGCATTAACTGAGGAACCAGGAAACTTGAGAGTAACTTCCGCTCTAACCTTCCTTCAATTGAGCCATTCCAATCCAATAATTGTCTTTCACAGTGCAATTGTTTGCTCTTTTTCCAATAAAACTTAGACATATATTTTTCTAAATCAATTATTTTCTGTCAAACACAAAACTATTTTGTCTATATTTTCATCAGAATACTGCACTCATGTTAAAATAGAAGTAATAATTTAAAAAAAAACAACAAAACTTTATTTCTGCATGTTTTAAATTGCAACCAATCCCTTAGCTACAGGGATGGAACACAGGTTTTCTAGACCATGTGACACCAGCTTTTACCTTCTGGGTTAAAGGACTGATTCAGGCCATTTAGGACCAGTGTAAAGCAGGCTTACATTTATGCCCAGGTGCTACAGGGGGAAAGAATCAGCCCAAGTTACACAACTGAAAGCAACAGGAAGATGGCACACCTGGAGAGTAAAGAGGAATGACAGCTGCCTCTTTTATTGGCAGTTTTGATGACTGCTTTGCATGGTGCTGTCATTGCTCCTCTCTGCCACGACAGCCACCTCACACTGGGGTGGCAGAACCCCCTGAGATGACCCAGGAGCTTGCACTGCCTTAGTTACTGCTCCTCTGGACAAGCAGGTAACTCCATTGTCCAGCACTGGTAGTGAAACCCCCTTTTCATAACTTGCTGATGTAAGAGGAGTTTTGATCATAAATGATCCTACCAATTAATCATCTTCTCCTGCATCTTTACGAGGTCGCAGAGGTCACTGATGTCCTTCATTGTCTTTGCCTTAAAGGGATCAAGAACAAATTTCTCTGTGGATGCTTTCAGCAGCTCGTAGTCTTTTGTCTGTTCTAAAGATTTCCAGAGCCTGACTGTGTCACTGAGGGAGGCCCTGTGAAGTGACAAAACATGCAAAACCAACAGATGTGACTGCTGTTGTTGCATGAGAGTGTCATCTACACACAGTGCTATGGATGGTGCTGTGGGGTACACAGAGTGACCAACCTGAATGATGTCACATTCCTTAGGCTGACCAAGGCTTGCAGCCCCTCCATGTCAATGCTGCTGTTCCGTAAATCCAAGGAAAACTCTTTTCTTGACCTTTTCAAAATAGAGTGCAGTACATGGACATCAGGTGGTGTAAGAACTATGCCCAGAAAAGACAAGTCTGGCTCGAGTCTTAAGGCCACATGCTGCAGAAGGTAATTGTTCTGAGTTTCATAAACACAATGTAAAAGCTCCAGCAACCTCTCTGGACAGAGAGTATTAATCTGCAGCCTTCTAATGTATTTCAAGAGTGTTTTCTGTTTCTTGGTTGATTGTTTTTCATCCTCATTTGAAAGAGAGCAGAAGTAGGGGTCATCCTGGAGAAACATCAAACCAGCCAAAAATCGAGGCATTAAATCTAACCAGTTATAAGGTTTTTTCTTCTTGGATAGAAAAGACAGGTACTTTGTTAGATTTTTATCCTTGAGCTCTTCTGCTAACAAAAGGTGAAGCGCACACAAGAAATTCTGAATGACAAAATCAGAGAATGTGCTCCCAAATTCCTCTTCTTCACTGTCTGAATGTCTGGGAAATGCAAATGGCAGGAAAAACCCATACTTCAGAGCAAACTCTTTAACCTCCTTAGAAGGAAGAAAATCACTTCTCATGGCACTTTGGTGCTTTTCTCCAAGATACCAGGCTATACGGGCTAGAGTAGCAAGATTCTCTTGATTTTGTGTGCTTATAACATCTGTTTGCATAAGCATTATCTTCTGCTGAAAAAATTTCAGGAGGACTTCAGTAAGAGTTGACGGAAGACTTTTCTCTTCCATTTCAAGCGTTGTCTCACAGAGAAAACAAACAAATCTACACATAACAGGATTGTAACAATGACTGAACAAGTACTCACATTCTTTGATTAATTTCAGTGCACTATCACAGTAGCATGATTCTTCAAAGTATTTGGTTATATACAATTCTCTCTGCTGAGGGGAAAATCCTACTATTTCAATTGTCTTATCCACTTTGGACATGTACTGGAACAGTTTGTCTTTTGGTCTTGCTGTAAATAATAAAGTACAGCCATTGAGTATCTTTTTTTGGATGAGTCCTGAAAGCAGCTCCTTTATACTGCACAAATCCTTTTCAGGCTGGCTGGCTGAGCAACGAGGAAAATTCTCGTGATCATGCAATCCTTTAAAACCATCAAAAACCAGAAGGACTTTAGCAGGATTCTGCAATATATACTCAAAGATCTCTTTGCTTCCCTCTTGAGGTTTTACAAAAAATTCAAGCAGCAGTTCCTTCAGGCTGTATCGCTTCTCAGGCCAGCTTATTTGTTTGCAGTCAAACCAAAATACAAATTCAAACTGAGAAAATTCTCCATTGGACCAGTCCTGGCAGATCTTCTGAACAAGAATACTTTTGCCCATTCCTGCTTTCCCCAGCACCACAATCACTTTAGTCTCTTTACGCTGTGGGATTTGAAATATTTGGCCTCTATCAATGGCTGTCTTTTCCTTGTCTTGCAGGCTGCAAGTTACCAGCTCCTTTTCTGTTGTTTTTGCACTGTTCTTTCCAGTCTTGGTTTCAGTTTGACTTTGGACAAGTGTGCCATCAATGAACAGGTGATCCAGATTTACTTCCCGCTCCATGATCACAGATTTGCAGGTGTCTCGGAAATAATCCTTAAGTGATGAACAGAAAGTTTCCACTTGCTCTAGAGAAACACAGAGCACACACTAACTGAAGGAACCAGTCCACAAACTACATCATTTCATGGTGGTTTAAGTGCCTGATTGCAGTATGATAAAAGCACAGGCATTCCCATAAAGCCCCTAGGTCTGGATTTATCCCATGCAACTGCAGCTGAGAAGTGCAGGCATAACAGACACTTTCAGATCTATGAATAATTCTATTCAGAATAATTTTGGAGCTCTCTGTACAGATGATACAATCACCTAAGTACACTCAGCTGCTAAGTAGGGACTACAGCTAGATATCTAAAGGAAGCCAAGTCTAACATCCTGAAACCAGGAATTGTGCTCAGACCCTCAGAACAGCTTCACAAATTGTTGAAAGATTCCTACAAGGAGCTTTTCTGTATGGAAGGAAACACAGAATCTTTTTCCAAAAAATACTGGAAGATTTTAAGTTCGAGAGTTCTAAACTCACCTGGTATTTTGAAAGGTTCTTTAGAAGGAATTACAGAATCTTGAACTTCTTGAGAGTTTTCTAAATCTGGAGAAACAAAACAATATACTTGAAGAAGACACCTAGAAAATCACTGATTCAGCTTTACTAATTTTAACAGTGAGATAAATGCAAATTTTCAAGTTCATTGGAGCATATATTCAGAGTAAAAGAGATTTTGGTAATTTTACAAGGAAAATGAATAAAATTCTCCCACAAGTAGAATTCTGCAGATGTGCACTGTTGGAGGAAGAATGGCACCAAACAAGACCACAGTTGTTCTGACAGTTGTGTAAAGCAGATCTATCATTACCAGGTGACATCCACTGTTCTTTTCAAATGTCAGTGTTTTGCATAAATTCATGTTCACACATAGTGCTTCTTTACGTCTTCAAAAGCAAAAGCTTCTTTTTGTTATTCTGCACCTTGTAACCAAGCACTGAGGATGAAAGTCACAGAGAAGTGGCTGTTGGTAACAGTATTTACCCGTTACTCTCCCTGACAAAGTCCTGTTGCTGTCCAATTGTCTTTCTTTTCACCTGTTTGCTTTCAAACTACTGCAGACTTTTGCACTTGGGTCAGATGAACAGTGTCTGCTTTACACAAAGAAATTGGGAATTTTTCAGAGAGAACATATTTTCTACAGATTGGTAATTGAAGAGTATCAGTTTTTACAGAACTTTTACTAGGAAGAGCTTTGCAGATGCAAGACAGAATTCAAATTGACAGAGGCTGTGACAAACCCAATCTCAGAGCATTGTAACCACACACAGCAGAGATGTGCAAAAAATTACCCAAACCAAAATAGATTAATCTCCCTAAATATGTACAAATATGTTCCACACCATAATATTATCTTTATCATTTTGGTGTAGAATGTGGTCTAAAAGAAACACAAATCTCAGAGTTTCAGAGATCTGGAAATTAATTCCTACCCTGCATGCCAGCAACCTTCACGATGGTTTGAGTTCAGAGTTGCTTCTTAAAGGGAAGCACCACAGGCTTCCAGTAAGAAAGATATTAAATAAAGAAGGGTTGGGCAAGCATCTGGTTTTGATTTACTGTTTATTTTATTAACTAAGAAAACAGAATGAAAGAACAGAAAAAAACTGTAATGAAACATTTAGATGGGAAACTGGTCAAAGCAGTCAGGAGCGAAGAACTTTTAAGAAAGGAAAATAAACTGGCTTGGCATCTTACATGCTAATTTGTCTGTTGCTGCATCTGGATTTCCGAGGCTTGTGGCATCCGTATGCTGTGCTGTAGTAAATCAGTTGGAATTATCAGCATTGTTTATTCACATTAACAGTAGATACAACTCACAAAGTCTTCCTCACACCTAGGGATATTTGCCTTTTAATCTCCACGTTATACTTTCGCTTTTGGGGCAGTGGAAGCCACCAGAGGGCAACCAACTCCTGTACTGGGCACAGGGACCAGAAACAACACTGATACCAAGCTCTGGGTTACAGCAGCTCGCTGGGGACTGGAAGAAAAGTGTCTCAGGAAAGTTTGGTACCTGAAGTGGGATTGTTATATCCTGACCAAGGCTCTGATTTCTTTATAAGTCTTTCTGTGCATTAGGTTTCAGTATTGTTTAGTCAAATAAGTCGTTACCATCTTGGGTTTGGGGCTTCCATGGGAGGTGGCTGCAGTCTGGCTGCCAGCACTGAGCAGTTAAGATGCTCAGGCCATGACAGCATCAGATCATGTCCCACTTTCTGAGGGTGCTGCACCACCCTGGGCTTTGCATTGTTTTAACTAAACCTGACTTATTCCAGAAACTGGATGTCACAGCAAAGACAGGGGATTGGCTGCTGAACCTGTAGCTCTACAACTCTTATCTGTACTTAATTTTGGACCAGACTAAGCAGTCAATAATCAATACAAAGAAGGAAATGCTACTAAAATTTATTTTCCTGAATAAGATCAATATGAGTAAAGCCTGGAGGGGAGAATTGGCTTCAAGCAGAAGCAATACGATTCTTCTCCCAGTTCAAAGTGCTGTACATATATAAACCCCAATTTTCTACTTACCACATAAATTAACTGGAAAACTTTGAGACATGAATGTTTCCATGGAAGATGTCAGCACTGGCAAGAAACAAAGCATAGTTTTCAGCATATCATAGCTATCATTGACTGAATTTAATCAATGCTCCTGTTGGCAGCATTGATTTTTTAGCACTTTATGCCTCTTTTCCTGGATAAAAGGTTATTGCTCTTACCTGGATAGATTATAACATCAGATGTGCCATTTTCAAGAACACAGTTAAATATCTGCTGAGGAGGACCTGCCAAGCCTGGATTCTCTTGGTACCCTTTCACACTGACTGGTAGGCACTCTGAGGTCAAAGGTTCTGACAATCCTGAAATGAGGGCAGAATAATTACTCTTCTGTTTTTAAAGGGTTCTGCTTTCTAAAGCTTTATAAGAAAGAAAAAGCTTTCTAAAAGCTACTTATTCTTCCTGGCAGCTTCTAGACAAATCTTCCCTGTGGAGAATTCACAGGATCACATGAGGCCCATAGAACCCATTAAAAAAAGAACTCTTACAAGGTAGGATGAGCATGAAATACAAGGGATTACCCAGCTTTTAGCAGCCACTGTTTTCAACAGTCTAAAAAGAAATTTTATTATCATAAGGAAAAGTGCCTAAGGTAAAGTCTGTAAATGTATAGCCAGACATCCAGAGAAGAGAAAATGTGTAAATAGTATGTATCTGCATTAATTTTATCTTCCTTTGCACTACATCCTTCCCACAGAACTGCATATCATGCAGGTTGTACAAGCATTCACCCTCTCAACCCATACTGGAAAAGATTTTTGATGATTCAGTGCTTGGAATTTAATCAGCCATAGCTCTGAGTTTCTGTAGGTGGGACAGAATTTCTTCTGCTACTTCGTGCTGCTTCAGCTCGCATCAGGTACTTCAAGACTTCCAACTGACACTGCTTTTGGTTCCTTTCCAGCACAGAGTTAACAGTGAAAGGTGTTAAACTGGGCCTTTGTTATTAGCACTTCTCAGTGTACCATGAGCACCCTCTGCCACCCAGCATGGCCCAGGCCAGGTGGCTGCACAGCCCATCAGTGGGATTACTGCTCAGTTTTTATGAGCTAAATCACAGCCTAGATTTTGCTCTACTGTAGCAAATGTAATTATCCCTCAGTCTTTTACAAACCTCTAGGTGAAAAAGAAATTGGAACTAAATTAAAGTTTCTTAATGAAAATTTTGTGACTTCCTATTCTTAAGACAAGTAAGTAATTACTTTGATTAGCATACAGTAAATAACTGTTCTCTTATAACCTGCACCAATTAATTGAAAGATTCATTCTATTTCATTAAGGGCAATGCCCTTTTAATCTCCCTTGAATATTTTTCAATCTCTTAGTGAGTGCCACACTTGTAAGTGCTTGACTGAAGCAGCTGCCATACCAGTTTTTCCTGCCATTGCTCATAGTCAATGACAAGATTTGCAAGATGGTTTTCCCCATGTGTAAATCAGCCTGTGTACAGGTGCACACCTACAGCTGTACTCTACATACCAGGAATCATGAAGCTTCTTTCCAGCCCATGGGCAGCAGGAACAGAAAAGGATATGTGCTGGTTAGTTAGGGAGGTGCAGCTCACTGGGTGGCTGTTGAGAGGCATAGCAAAGAAACTGCCATTCCCTGCAGACACTGCAGGCACTTCCACTTTGAAATAAAATAGCAAAACAAAGGAGAAAGTTATCTCATTGGTAGAAGTTAAAGGAACCAAAGAAGAAGTCTCAGTAGATATGATAAACCACTTGATTCTAATCAGCTGTGTTCTGATTTTCCAAAAGCAAGAACAATTCACAGTAGCTTTCTGAAAAGTATTTACCTCTCAAAATCTAATATGTATTTATTGAATTCTGTAGTAGATCATTTTTCTTCTCAGTAGTTTGCTCTTTACATTTACTTTTTCTTCATCTTTCCTGGCCTGTCTTATTTCCAGATGTATCTAGATGTACATGATCTTACACATGGATGATTGACAGATAAGACATAACAAGGTCTTACATTGGCTGTACTGATTTTCCAAGCACAGTTTGTTGTCTCAATATTGCACAAGAGCAGAGAGGCCCACGAGCAATAAACTGGGGACCCTGACTCCCTACTTAGACACCACAGTGCTTGTAAGGTCAACTAGTGTGTGTTAAGTGTCTCCCAAAGAACAGCCACAAACACCAGAGTTTTTGAAGATGCACCTCCTCTGCAGCACATTTTTTTCCTCCAAGAATGGGACAAATGGGAAGAGAGACTTGTGCATTGTACAATTTCATCTGCTTATCAAAAGATTCCTACAAATCAAGTAAGACACCCTTCCTTATTTGAACCAGCCTGTTAGTTTCCTTGGTTTTGCCACACACCTATTCTCAGAGCTGGTTTTGCTTTTTCCTTCCCTCTCCTGTCTAGCTGCAACAATAAGTCTGTATTTCACTTTCAGTGGTCTGATGTTTTTATCAGGAGCTACAAACCTGTCTGGGGTTTGTGCCACTATTTCATTCCATTCTTTTGAAAGACTCTAATCCTTGGCTTACTACTTTGAACTTTAGTACACGTTATTCTCTTTGCTGTAGGTAGTCTTACACTTCAAAGAGTTGATGCATTTGCCTTTGCAGGGTCATACTGTGGTACTCATGAGAGGTTAAATAAACTCCTGATTTTGTCAAGTAGCTCATCTTTTTGTCAATTAGATTTTTTCTACACAGTACTTCTACTGTCTTACATATATGTTCCTTCCTCAGCACCTTCATTGGGTCAAGGACAGTAGAGACCCTGATAATATTCTGAGGACTTCCATCAAAAGGATGGGTGCAGCTTCACAAAGCACCTGTTATCTCTGTGGTGATCCTTTCATCTGGAATGCAGGTTCTGTAGGGTGAGGCATTTGGAACTGATGTGCTATTTCCTTATGGAAAACTATTATTGCTAGTGTGGCATGAACACAGGCTTTTAAAAGTGCCAAATCTACAAAGGACCTTAAGCAAATAGAAGTAATCCACTTTTAATGGGTACTAACTGACAGGAACTTCACCTGTGTCTAAATAACTACAACCAGCAGGTACCAGTTCAGTAGAAACTCTGATAACCTTCCCAGAGCTAGCAAACATGTTTTTTCACAGCCAATTCTTCTCAGTCCTCCCTCCCCACCGCTTCAGAACTCCACAAGAACACTGGAAAACCAACTTGGATTACAGCCATGTTCTCTATGACTTTCATGCAGTCTGTGCCAGTTCCTTGCTTGAATTGTGCTGAAGTACAGCCCCAGATCCCAGATCAGGCACTCTGGCTGGATCTCTAGCTTACACACTTGTTTGGCTGCCTCACCTGACATGTCCATGGCCCCTAGGGTTTGGTAGTCACAGTCCCCTTAGGAGGCTTGTGAGGTGTGCCGACATACAAGGAGTCAGATGTTCATTCGAAATACAATATAAAATAATCAAAATTGGTCGCTCTCACATGGATTTTGGAAGAGTATTTTGCTGGTTTAGCCCTGCCTGGGATACCCCTTTAGGCTACAGTTGGGTAAGAACATTAGCACCAGTTTACACTTAGGGAACAAGTTCCAACCTGCCTTCATGATGATCAAAATCACCACATCTACGAGAACAAACCTTTTCTGGAAGGTAGAGTTACAATACCTAACAGAGGATGAGATTTTGGAACATGAGACAATATCTGTTCAATAACCTTTTCCTGTGCAGTCAATGACTTACCAATTTTCTTATATTTGGGTTCTGAAGCATCACAATAGCCCTCTGCAGAGCCTAAGAAGGCTGAAAAAAAGCAAGGTCATAGTAAGTGGCAAAATTTTGGTAATTTTAAATTTACCCCATGAAGCTTATTTTAACTTTAGAAAGTAGAAAGGGCTGTTACCAGTTTCAATTCAGCTATTTCAGAACTGTACTGGTCCAATGTATAAAAATGACTGTGAAAAGCCTCATGTTATTTCGCTCTGACTGTGAAGTTTTAATTAGGCTGCAGATTTTTTTGCCAAAGATTTTTGCTGTTGTTCTTGCTATTAAAGAGGCAGTTGTTCAGCCAATGCTTGCTAAGAGATAGATACATTGAAAACAAAGTCAACACTGTCAGGAAGGTGATAAAAATGCAAAGCAATATAACATTTTATATTTTATGTTATGTTACAGGACAACAAATTCTGCGAACTGTAAATTGTACGCTTGGAAGAGCTGCTTTCAGTTCCGGCCTGTGAGTAAGAACAGAGGCAGAGGAAGCACATCTGGTGTCAGTGAAGAACTGCATGACAAAGGCATTGGGGCTGTGCAAAAGCCAAGGGGCTGCAATTCAAGTTTAGAACTCAGGCACAAAGGCTTTCAAATTCTCACTGGTTTACACTTACTTCGTTTAAGACATGTCTGCATCTTCATGTCAGGAAATTTCTCAGTGTTTTCAGCAGCAATGTCATCCAAAATTAGGTTCCCTGCTAAAAAGATGAAATATAGCCAAATGTCAATGTTTGTTCTCCTGAAAAAATTATAGAAAGAAGTAAAAACACGAGAAACACACCAACAGAGAGCAAAGACAAGATATGCTCCAAATAAAAGCTAAAAACCAAATCATGCAATTAAAGATGTATCCAGATCAATATGATTTAGAAAGCTCACAGAGCTCTGAATGTAGCTTTGTCACCCTGTGTTAATTTCTGAATTGCAAACAATTAATCTACTGCCATAAATTCACTGGCTAATAACACATAACTACTTCTCAATGCTCTACTGATGAGCAAAGGATAAAACATCGCTGCTGTGTAACTGTGATATCAGTACTACTCAATTTATGTACTAAAGGGATTAGATCCTTTAAAGGACAGACTAAAGGGTTCTAAAAAGATTTTATATTCTGTGTTGCAAGAACTGTGAAGTTATTCACACCATACATTTACAGGAAAATACTTAATTATTAATACTGTATCCTGTTTTTTTTCTAAAACTAATAAAAATATTGCCATTAGGTGCAAAATCCCCCAAATTCTAAACATACCAGGGAGCAGCACAAATCATTTGAAAAGCCATGTGAGTTTCCCACAGCCAGAATTACTCTAGGGAAAGACTGACTTTTGGTAAATTAGTCCAAATTATTTTGCTCTAACATAAAACAGGATATACAGATATTCTGTGAATCTTTCTGGTTCTATGGATTTCTCAGTAGCCATCAATTGATGTATCTGTTCTGGGATAATAAATAGAGTAAATGGCTATATTTGTCCTGCTACCAAAACAGTGATTTGGTACCACAAGCCAAGCAATGACTCTGGTCAAGGATGGAGGAAGGAATGATTTACTATATATATATATATATATTTATAAATAAAACAGCATTGCTGCACTGATCAGGGTGAGACGTAAAACTTGACACGCTTCCTCAGGCAGCTCTATGTATCCTGGACAGAAATCAGGGTGTGTGAACTGTATTTATACACATGCAAAGTGCTCTGGGGATTTATGTGTATCATCCCTGCTATGCTCAGAGTAAGTGTGATGCTACTTGAGGCTATTACTGCACTGGACAGTTCAGCTGTGCATATTTTTGGTCATGGTGACATGATCAGCAGCTTGGTCAGAGACATAACTGCCATCTTTGAGAAAGGCCTCCAAAAATGCATAAAATCCTCAAGTTTCCCAAGAAAATCCTGGGACACTGTACCCAGAGGGAAAGAAGAAGATACCAGAGGTATAGAAAGTTTACTACTGTTCACATGTTAGCCATAACACAGTCACGGAGAAAGTTGGTCCTTGCCATATCAATCTTACCAAAAATGTCTTCGACCTGCTTCTCCTGCTGATCCTTGAGCACATACTCCACTAATTCAGCTAGCAACAAAGGAGAAAAAAAAGAGGAACACAGTAATGACACAGTAAATGTCATGGCAAAACTCTTGTAAGCTTTTCCTCATTAACAGAACACTACAGTGTAAGTAAAATGGAAGAGTTAAATCAAGTTTATCTTGTAACTTGTTGTTCAGGAAATGAAGATCACAAGAAAGAAGAAGTTGAGAAAGGAAGTAGTAAGCAGAAGGAGACATTAATAGAGAGATTTTCCCCCACCAACCACAAGCTACTGTTAATCCGTTTCCCCACAATGCACAGACTCAGGTACTCTAAATTAGATCTACCACACATGGGGGAAAGGCTACTTGAGTAAATGCCACGGCTTCAGATTGAGAATAGAATTTGTAAGAAATAGCTTTAGCAAGTGATTGTAAAATAATGATTTAAAAAACAAAAATTACTTTCATACCTATTTTAGTATAAACATCTGTGGTGTTGGAACAGGGGTACAACCCATCTCCATTTTCACATGGGAAATCCACATTATTTAACTGTTCATAGTTGCTGGCATCGACTTCAAGATCTAGAGTTAAAAAGGAATATGCACTGGCTCAATGAATGCCATAACCAAGCAGTAAAAAAGCCAGATAGCAAGACATGCAGAACAGGCAGATTTGTTACTTCAGCAGAAGGCTTTGGCTTTTCATTGTATGTTGGCTAAGGAGGAACAGAACTGAACTCTCAGTAATTCAGTCACCTGGAAATCAGCACTTTTCTTTTGCTAAACTCTGAGAACTCATCTCTCCAAGTAAATAAAATACTTTCTGAATCCACTCTATGGCAATCAAGCCCAGACTCATACAGCCTATTAAGCTTCAGGATATGGTGGTACCACCCAGATTCCCCGTTCAGAACAATGCTGTGTCCCTGCTAATCCCTGAACTGCACTGCAAATTGCCTGTGAAGCTGCCAGTTGGCCAAGACTAAAACCTTGCCAGGGACCATGCTAACACCTTCACAGCAGAGATGCCCAGCTCCCAGTAACTGGTGCCATGTCCTGATGATGTTTGATTTACCTACATCATCCCAGGCATTGCTAAGGCTCAAAAGTATTCCAATCAGAGAAACAGCTGTGAAAGCACAAGTCAGTGCTTGACCCCTAATTCATCCTACTTTCAATGGCTGAGCAAGTGAGGCCATGCGGTAAGAAACACTCCTGCAGCTGTTTTTAATAGTCAGAAGCTGAGAGGGAAAAGCCCAACCTGGGAAACGATCAATCACAAAGATGATTCCGGATTCTGGTGCCCAGTTCTCCACTGATTTGCCCATGTGCTTACTGGCATTGGTCACTCATGAAAGCCACAATGCTCCAATTTGGTACCATTTTCCACCTATTTGGCCGAGGGCTATGAGACTTCATATCCAGCATACATCAGTTCTTCTCCTCTCATTGCCATTCTCAATCCATGGTCCAGCTCATTTGTTTACAATAAGCTCAGCTACCACAGATACACTTTCATACGTTTATAATAGAACACTCAGGGAAGGGAGAGCAGAACAGTCCACAACTTCCACACAAAGTTAGGAGCACAAAGTTTGAGATCCAGGGCAACCTTGTGATCTGATTACCTGTAGGAACTGAAGTGCAAGAAATTATCATCTTTATACTCTCACCCTTCCACTTTCTCATTTGTAATGGAATTATAAAATCACTGTGTCCCAAAAAGCTGGAAAATGGCATCTGGTAGTGCAAATCCATTGTTTGGTGCCTTAGGGTCTCAGAAGGCAATGAAATGCTGTTAGCTTGTGGACTGTCTTCATCACAAATTCATCTAAAAGTCTCTGTTTTGCAAAACTTTTGGCTTCAAGCCACAGAGATATTGACAATTACACTTGGCCAGCTTATGACAGGAACATTTGCAAATAAGCTGCTTACAGGAATGATATCCAAATGAAAGACACTGTCATGCCCTGATGAGTGACAGTACAGTGTGTTTTGTTAGACTGACTGAGCAGGATGCTAAAAATAGCTTTAAAACATGATCGTTTCTGGAAGCAGTCATTGTATGTATAGACACAGACAAACTTACCACATCCTAACACCAAGTGCCTGTAGAATTTAACTCAGTCACCACGATAAACTGCCATAAGGTGGCTTTGTAGCTGAGAGGAGACAGCAATAATTTACAGCATGAGGAATAAACCAGTCAAGTATTTTTAGTGTTTTACTAACCTGTAGAGAAGTCACCTTCTTCATCTCCAGATGACTTAGGATCAAAGAAAGTACACAGATGCAATGGATCAATATCACTGTGCAGTAAATCAAGGTAGCCATTTTCAGGCACAAATACTGAATCCATGGTTCGTCTCTGAAATCAAACAGCACAGCAGTTAGCTATGACACAGCCACAACTTTTGTCAATTAAATCTGCAAGTCCTGCACTGTGGCTTTCTGTTGGCAAGACATGGCTCCTGAGTTTGGAGAGCTGGCATTTCTTACCAAGACTGCACTGAGTTATAACCCTGAGTTACTCAGAGACCCAGAAACAGCCTGCAGTGAGACTCACCTATCTTTTACTCCAGTGAGAGGAGTGGGATACTGCAGTCTGACCACCTGGACCAAAAGTGCCAAGTACTGAATGAGTGGCAACCCCTGTATCTTATCAGGATATAAATTATGGACAAATCCAGCAGGTATTGGGGAAATTAGAAGGCTGCAGTGAATATGACGGGAGAATCCAGAAGCTACATTTCTTGATAAAGTTTATCTTTTCCTCCACATCATTGTAAATTCCCTTCTATTTCCTTCCAGTTACTGCAGCAGACACTAGAATCAGTTCAAACATTCCTCCTGGATATTCCACAAGTACAGAATAACACGACATGTTGCTTATTCATCATCTTTATCAAATTATTTCAAACACAAATATTGGCTCTTCAGTGTTTTCAGATCACTGGTGTAAATGCCACCTGGGTTGGTGATCCAAATTATTTACTCCACCATGATGCTGAAATGTGAGGATGAAAAGAACAACCAGCAAAATTTTCAGACTCTGTCCTGTTAAAATAGGTGTCCACACTCCACAACCATGGAAAGCTTCAGCTTGGCATCACACACCACATTTTGCAATGAAGAATATCTAATAAATGGGTCTCAAATACTCTGCCCTTAGCAGAAGGTCACTGATATCCCTGGTTGCATCCATCTCTGTTCCTGAGGTGTGCAAACATGGAGCAACTGCTGTGCCATGAAACCTACCTGCAACATGGAAAAGGAGAAATACAGCCAACACTGCAGCTGTGATGAAAGAAGGCAGAGCAGATCTCAACACACACTACCACATGCTGCCTTGTTATAAACTCATCTTCATTCCTCCTACCTGTCTATGGGGTTGTCCCTCTGAACAGCTTGGAAATGGGTATTTCTGTGTTTTGCTGCAGAAAACACCAAACTCTAGAGCCATAAGTTTGAAAAGTAGGTGAACATGGTGTGGTTCCATGTGTAGGAATAGCCTGCACGAAGATAGTTCTCCTTTTTCATGTTTTATGGCCTCACTATATTACCGAGATTACAAAAATTTGATATTATTGCCTAGCAGCTATAAATGGAAAGCAGAAGTTGAGAAACCTGCCTGAGAACCAAGAATGAGGTTATAAACACACCAGATTAAATTTTCAGTTTGTTGCAACACTTTGTTTTGCCCCTTCCATTCGTTAAATTAACAGAAAATCTAAACAGGGCTTTTCAGAATGCTGAGCTGCCAGACTGTGAATAAAGCTGTTGAAGAATTACCTCTGAGTCAATATAACTTTGGGGTTAGAGTCAGAGAAGAAATTGGACAGAAGGCTTAAGACGAATGCAAGACAGACAAATCTATCACTCCAAGTTCAGTGATTGGCAAACTGCTTGATTACAGTACAAAGGAAAGGGCACATCCCATGGAAAGAGACCAAGTGGGCCTACTTAATCTTCATGGAAATACTAAACTTTCATTAATTTATAGTCATAAGAGCTTTTCTATCTTTAAACTTTTCTTTCAATAGCATTTCTCTGTGGACAAATTCATA
Organism: Drymodes brunneopygia; assembly: GCA_013400955.1. Taxonomy (NCBI): domain Eukaryota; kingdom Metazoa; phylum Chordata; class Aves; order Passeriformes; family Petroicidae; genus Drymodes; species Drymodes brunneopygia. The sequence goes on along the minus strand of VZTZ01026499.1, from coordinate 498,868 downwards.
CGTAATGTAAAAATGCTTTCAGCTACAATGGGCAAGAAGTAAGGAAGCAACCAAGGGAAAGTCTTGGCAGTGCCAAGTCTGGCTACAGAGGCTACAGAGCTTAAAATTAGAATGTAAAAGATGGTATAGCTCAGGTGCACAGGAGTGAGAGACACATACTCTTCTACATTAACAAGATGAAGACCGCCACTCTTTCAAAAATGAAAAACTCTGTTGCTTGCCTTTTTTTGCTTTACCAGTCTGAATGGCCCTCAGCTTATTCTGGTATTTTTTTCTTCATTGTTTTCGTTTTGACACAAATCTTTATATAGCTGTCTCTCCATTGACTACACTCGATTTAGGATCCTGGGATTTCCTTCTAATCTGAACCAACACATTTTTAATAGCAGCTGTACTCTGCTGCATTAAAAACATGGCCCCACCATGGAAAATACACTAAAGAAGCAAGTTTTTGAAAGATGGAAATTTCTAAGATGGAGAGGAGGCAGAGGCAAGGAAAATTATACATCAGGGACAGCAAGTGTTTTGCTGCATATTGTAACTGAAGCACACAAAATGAAACTAGACCTTCACCAAGCTTGTTTACAACAGCAACTCCTTTCCCAGAGCTTCTCCTTTTTTAGTCATAGCATCCCAGCAGTTCTGTCTGAGGTAAAGGGTGAATAAGCTCTGTACTGCTCAGCACTTCCTCTGTTGTTTCATACATGATTTCAACTTAAGTTTACTGATATTACATTCCCTTTGGGGTCTCATGGGACCCAATGCTGCCCAAATGGGTATCTGGCTCAGTTTCATGCCAGAGGAATAACAAATTTTGTACTAATTCCTGTGTTAGGGCTGTGAAGGCCAGAGCCAGCTCTCAGCAGGAGCAAGGCAGAGCTTGCAGGGACCTTTGGGACAGGAGTCCCCGGGGCCATCTGCGAGGCTTCCATCACAAAGGGCATGTGCTGGGCGGGGGCGAGACAGGATGTACTTCCAAATGTATTTCCATGCCATTCAGAGAGCTCAATCCTTTGTGGTTTGGCCATTGGTTAAGACAAATATTGTCTTTAAATCCTTAAATAACACCTCCATCACCCAGCAGCCGATACGGTCCGGCTGCACGGCCGCACTGGGCAGCCCCATGTGCCCTTTGTGCCAGCTCTGCAGGGACTCTGGGCACACCTGACACTGCCAGGTCTCTTCTCAGGCTGCATTTGGTTCAGCTCTGCATCCTGCATACATGGCAGGACAAAATGGTTCATTTCCAAGACTCTCAATGGTTGGTTTTTTTTCAGTGCTCTTTTAAAGTTCAAGTGATATCACATGAATTAAAAATGCTGGAAGAGTAGTGAAAGAAACAGTGACCATCACTGTACAAGGAGAAAGAAGGAGCAGGTGTTCACTTAAATCACATATTAATCATAAGAGTTGGATGGGGCATTTTAGATTTCTAAAGGTAATGAAGGTCACTTTGATTCATCATTTTTCCCAAATAATTAGATTTAATCTTGTCTTATATTTTTCAAGGGTCAAATTGTTAAAGATTCCAGGCAATAGGGTCTGCTACAAATTGAAATCAAATGTTATCTAAGAGAACAAATGATTATAAAGGCCAACATTTACTCCAATAATAAGGTAAAGGAGAGAAGATTTGAGGAGAGCTCTTAGGGGCTTCCCAAACCTCTGTTGACATATGAACTAACAGACAATGAATCTCTCACATGAGTACAGAGGTTAAGAAAATGAAAATTTGTAAAGTCATTTTAGGAACAGAGGAAATCCCCCTCCCATTTAACTTTTGGACCAGTTTAGAAAGCTGAGGATAATTCACAGAAAAGAGTAGTAGTGCCATGCAAATCACACACTTTTTAACCAGAGAATGACATAACATCCAAGTCTTTCATAATTTCAAGTCCTAGAATACAGAAAAATTGGAGAATGGGACTGCTGTGAACACAGGAAGTTGAAAAATGAAGTTGAAAAATGAGATACAAAGATTGCTGAATGCTATTTTCCTGCAACACCCCAGACCCATTAAGTCCTACATGAGTCTGAGTGAAACAAGCTGAGAAAAAGCAGGTTATAATAAGGAGTCCAGTGAAACACCAGTAGTTTGATTTAAAAGTACTTTGATTGAAAAGCTCAGTATTGCTGGCCGCAATTTTATAGCCCTGTTTTCTTTCACCAACTTTAGAAAGTTTTCTTTGATCTTCTGTACCCCACCAAAGATTATGTCAGGTGCACAAGGTACTCCCCCCAAAGGCAGGGCTGCTTCCTGGCTTTTGCTGCAGGCAATGCTTTGGAAAAGCTTCCCTGGGAGGGGGACAGGCCAGCAGTGAGGAAGGATGAAATTCCCTCCACGTTCCAATCACTCCTTTTCCTCTCCCCAAATAAATGAGTAACAATTCCTCTGCTCCACAGGTACCACACAGATCTTTCCTTTCCGAAATGCCCTGATTATTTGTAAAATGCAGCTCAAAAATGGAGCTCAATTTATATTTAGCTTTGAAGGTTTAGTTTCTGTTTCAGATCTGTGAAAAACTTAGGCACTGAAAAGCCAGTTTAACTTTTTCTATTGTATTACCCAGCTCAAGAAGAAATACTACTTTTGCTGAGAGTCTTTATCTTTCTGATGGAGTGGTGTTACTATCAACAGACTTTATAGTCTAATATGAAAGAAAAACTGAGATGGAGCTGAAAAAAACCCCCTGATCTATATCCTGCCTCATTATTCTTTGTCTCCCTTAGAAATAAGTCTAAAGAAGTTTAAAAAAGCATAAATATCAGGTAAAAGGAGTTTTTGCCTTTCAATGAGCTTAGCTGAGAACCAACAATGTTACTTGTCTGGTGCTGGAGATGGACAAGTCCAGGCAGAGCTGTAACAAATGCCCTGCAGGTGTCAGAATTGTGAATTAGAGCAGAATTTGCCTTTTATGTCCAGTACCACCTCCTGTGTCTCAGCTGTGCCCAGCTCTCCCATCCCAGCTGTGAGATAAAGTCAAGCATCACAGCAGACACTTGTCTACATTTTAACTCAATGGCTTTCTTCAAGAGAGAATTTCAGCCCACCTCAGTGGGAAAGTAAAGCTCTAGGCTGTTCTGCCAGATTTGTGAAAAAATGGAAATATGCCAGTTTTTTTCAATGACTCTCAGTTTCACTTTCCATAGGCACAACATTTATACAAAAAAAGAGTATTCTTAACAAAGTCTGAAACAAACTACAGCAACCTTTTGAGCAAGTAGCAGGGCTAGCCACAAAACAAAATCACAATAAACTCTAAAATTTCACTCACATTCAGACATCATCCTACTAATATTTCAAGCAACACAAGTTCAGATACTGACACACTGCAATTACAAATATGTACAAAAAGCAAGATAAGATAGATTTACTATGAAAAAAGCATGCATTCAAGGGTTGAGGAAAAACTGACCTTAAGAAACTGGACAGTTCCTGCTCTTCCACTCTGGAGTCAGTACCAAAAATGATGAGAACTGCCAGCCCTGCCCAGGGCTAACAGAAAGTGACAGCAAAAAGCAGGAAATAAGCAAGACCAGAACTCTCAGAGGGGGAATTCCAAACAGGAAAATTAAGAGGAACCTCCCTTCTAGCAGCCCCAGTACAATAAGCATTGTTACCTTTACTGGTCATTTGACCCTGCTAAGAAGAGCTTGATGCTGTCACTAATTGGGAAAAGATCAATTGATTTGGTTGGAAACCAGAACTGGATGAGAGCTGACAGAAATAATTTCCATTGCTCCCCAAATTCTTCCTCTCCTTTTTCATTCCAGTTCAAATCTGTCCCAAAGCCATGCTGTTTAACAGTCCATCAGAAAGAATAAAGCCAGCAGCATGTGGGCACTTACCTTGCAGCTCCACTTGGTGTGACAGAAGTGAAAGCATGTTTCACACGTTCACAGACTCTACCAACGCAAAACTAATTTTGCATCGCGTGAAAGGGTCTCTTGCCATTGGCCCAAAATGACAAGTAGGATGTTCTATGAAACAGGAGCTTGTCTGGCTTACACATGGTGCTCACAGTTTGCTTATAGCAGCATCGGACAGAATGTTTATTCATCTAATCATCACTTACCTTGCCATGCTTACCTGGTGTAAGACGAACAACCTTTTGAAAACCAAGTTCATTCAGGAGCTTCTTCTAATGATGCCAATAGCTGCTTTTTGCTGATCTGCAAACTTATTTGCTTAGTTTTCTATTTTTAATCATGCACAGACCCACACAAATTAGAAATTAATTATAAAAGAGACTGCACTCCAGAGTGAACAGATACTCTTTGTAGCATTATTCTATGGGCTGTAGCTTTTAAGAAAAGTTCCACCAGAGTCTGAAGGGGAAAGAAAACATGATTTGATGAACACAATGACATCCAGACTCCCTGCTTCAGTAAGGCAAGATTTTAATCAGCTGCCACTAAGAAATAGCTTCTGCACAAGGCAGCAGATCTTATGAGCAAAGCACCTGCTGACCTGTGTAAGACTTTTCTCTTTGCAGAGGATATCCACTTCTATCAGGTTCCATGGGAACATGCTCACTGAGAAGAAACAAAGCTGTTTCCTTCCTGGGAGCAGCTGATCTCTTCCCAGCAGTTACAGACTTGGGGCCTGATCTGTGCTGCAGGACAGCAGCCTCTTCAGGCTCTCTCACACCCAGGCTGTGTTGGAATTCCTCTATGCACTTTAGAAGAAAAGCAACATCTCAGAATAACAGCATTCAGAGCAGAAAATAATGAAAGGTTGCACAAATACAGATTCTGTATTTTAGTGCTCTGTTTTGATAGGAGACAATAAAACAATCATTGCATAAGAAATCTGTACAAAATTTCATATGGTTATTTGTTAGCTCTATTCTAATGTGCAGCACAACCCCTCAAATGGTAAACTCCTTCAGCAGCCCAGCAGGCAGATCTCTAGCAGCTTCTGAGGCTGAAGTCCATGAGGTAATCTATATACACATCAAGAACAAAAGTTTGGGGAACAAGAGTTCAGCTTATTAGTGTGATTCCAGTTCATAACTGCAGTTCAAAGACTGATTGTGCACTTTTTGTACAACACCCATAGTTGCTCAGAGAGAGTAGAAAGGAATTCTGGAGCAAATCATAGCTCATTCAGTGGAGTGGTCTGTAAAGGTGGTCTTAGAGGGAAAAGCAGACTGGAAAAGAAGAGGCTGTGAGACAGCTGAGAACTGCCTAAGCTTTTCAGGTGCCCATCAGCTTCTTTGCTTTGATGTTGACTGGGACACTACCCTACTGCCAAAGGAGGAGATGGAACATGCTCAGCAGTATTGGAAGCACTGGCATAAGTGATACTAGGCCACTTTCTCTGGTTTTCTACATTTAAAATATGAATTCTTGGCATTAATTTGAATATGTGTGATGATAGAAGTCAGTATTTTGCCCTCATATGAACTATCTTAATTTGTATTCTGAGGATTTCCTCCCATATTTTCATCCATGCCTTTGTTGTCCCAAAATGGTTTTCTTCATCTGGTGTGAGAGGCCAATCCCCACACAGAGTCAAGGTATTTGATTTATTTACAGTTCTGCACATAAAGGGAGGCTGGGTGGCAAATTCACAAAATCAGCACCACGGCTATTAGAACTTTTCATTATTAATACATTTTGGCAAACAAAGGCATCAATGTTCATTGGCTACAAGTTACATAGATTTCTTATTAATTAGTATTTTATCTTCTATTAGTTAAAAGATTCCCTCACTTCTCATGCTAATTAGTCTGTATGCTCAGTCTTTCTCTCATTTTGAGTCTTGGTCCATCAGCTGTCTGAGAATGCTTGTCCACAATCCGGTAAGACTCTGAATGACCACAAATATTTGAGATCATAATCTGTCTTTGTGTCTACTAGACTGGAAATTCTGAACCTTTTGAATTACCAGCTTCACTTAAGAAAATGACCTTCTGAGGAAGCTGCAGGTGTGACCAGCAGCACTGGTGTTATCTTGGTGTGTCTCACTGCAGTGTTCATGCTGCAATACTGAGGCTCATCATAGCATTTAGGAAGAAATATGGTAGGTGATACTAGAAATGTAGGCGTGGAAGGACGCTGGAGGACTTTGAAGCACACCCAGTTTCTGAGGTGAGCAAGTAAAGAAATGGTTTGATCACACAGCTTTTAAAACAAGCTCTAGAGAAAAACTCCCACCCCTGCAAACTAAAAGACCAAGCTTTTATGTTCAAAACATCTTCCAAAACATCACAGCTTTACTTTCCTACCGCAAGTCAGTTTCTTAATAGACATAGAAAGATTTGCATTAAGAGCTACAAGCCTTGGTGGAGTTGCTGAGGAAATCCTGTGTGAGTGTGTATGTGTGATGGTAACAGTGGTAACCAAAGGCTCCTGAGGTTTATCCAAAGTATGTTCCTGCAGTTCTGCTTTGCACAGTTCAGGAATGGGCTGGTGCTTATTCACTGAAGGCCACGTTCTCTAATGCTCATGGACATTGCTGCAAAGTCCCTATGGATTTCAATACTTTATTATGAACTGTGTTTCCCTGAAAATTCCTTTCACGTTGGCTCTGTATCCGAGCTCTGGTTTTCCAGTCAGATACTGTCTTTGGCCTCTTTAGCCAAAAATTGGATTCCATAGCAGAATTTTTGTTTGGGATTCCTTCTATCCAGGGTGAATAGTTCTGAGGTACTGCTGGTTGAGCAATTTCTCATAGACTGGAAGTCTATTTAACAAATTTCCCTATTTTCTGATTATAATGATTCAAGCTGTACAATATATAGACATCAGCAGTTCACTACTTTGCTTTACTGCATGACTTCCCTTCCTGTTCTATGAATTCTCTTTAACTCACATGCAGCTTTTGCAGATACGACAGAAGTTTCATGGCAGCTGTATCTCTCTTACGGATTGTCATGGTGGTATTCTCAAGGTCCAAAAGAAAAGACATGCCTGAGCGATGGAAAGGGCTAAGCAATAGCCACATAACAAGCACCAAACAGTAAAAATGCATGGCCTGACTTAGTTCTCTTTTTCACACACATTGTTTGTGCTGTGACACATTATAAAGAGGAAAGTGAGTTGAAAAGGAGAACTTGTGCTTTTGATTTCTCTGCATTGAGGGGAAGTATCACTTCTAAGTAAATACGGTGCTGCACAAAGTCTACAGCTCATTTTGGAACCCAAATAATATTAGTAAAATGTCAGTAATTAATGTCACTATTTTTCCCAGGGGCAGCAAGGTAGATGAACGTGTACCAATGTAGGCCACATTATGGCATATGGCATTTGGGTATGTCATGACCCTTGGTAGATTTTATCTGCTGTCAAGACAGTAAGAAAATTTTTTTGTTTCTACAAATGCAAAAAGAAAACCAGAAATAGAAATCACATTTAATTATTGCAAATTAGGACTGTAGCAGCAGAAGAACTCGAACCAAGTCTTCAAAGCTTAAACCTCTCTAGTCCCTGTTCCCTTATTTTGGTCTCAGTTACAAGATAATCAGCTTTGGGTTCAAAGGCAGAGTACTTTTGGCATGTTATTGCTTGATATGTTTGCCTATAGCCCAGCAAAAGCCAGGGACAGCTCTATAGAAACTAGGCTTCCTCCCAAGTTAGGATCTTGCAGATCTTGTTTGGAAAACTCTTCAGGAATACTTAGAACACGTGGGAAGAGTAAAACAGGAACAAACTTGAAATCTTTTTATCTTAACACCCATTCAAAGTCCATCTTGCTTTTGATCTGTCTCCAATCTAGAGATAACAGTGGAAACAATCCAGTGTTTGGGTTGAAAAGCCTATAATCTCCTGGTCATCATGAACACTGCCTGGGCACATTTGCAGGTGGAAATTGATTAAGGGGTGAAACACTTGCAGAAAATCTGTTTTTCTCTTGTTTAAGTGGCAGTCATGATGATGTGCCACAAGCTGTTTGCTCGCTTGCTTGTCTGCTTCTGGAGGGAACTATCTTATGGAGAGGAGCTCTTTCTCCACAGGAATTCTACCATTCTCCCATTAGTATATCCCCTCACAGCCAGACACACTTATGACCTGGAGCTTTTTCCACCAGCAGCTGACAGCTGCTTGGCCTGTAGATGGAGGAGAAGACACTGAGAAAACCTCTTATGCCTTCCCTTGGTCTTCAAGTAGTCTGTGAGCATCACAAATGCACAGATCCTCCCCTGGCATTAGTGTTGGTACAGGCAGGGCACAACAGTATTCATCTTGTTAACAGAAGGACTTCTCATTTATCTGTAGCTAAGAGCAATTAAAAGAAAAAAAAGAGAAGAAAATAAAAGAAATTTTTATCTTTCCTTTCACCACCACTGGAATTCATATAAGTAGTCCAGTACACTAGCACACTGGAGCATGTGACATAAACCCCCTGTAATTTTCCTTACACTGAAATAAAATAGAGCAAGAATGGGAAACAGTATACAAATGCAAACTCCAGCTAACAAGGAAAAGGATGCGTGCAGAAAACCACAGCCTGTGTCAAGTTTCAGATTGAAGCAAAAAAAAAGGGACAAAAATAATAAACTGGCAGTTGAATAAACCACATATTTTAGGGACTTCCCTACACCATTTCTGATCTTTGTCAACTAAAACACACACCAGACATAAAAGCTTTCAGAATCCACACCAGACACAGCAGCTCTGCTGTCAGTCAGTTGAATGAAGGAGCACTTACCATGACCTCCATTCCAGTAGCTGTGCTGTTACTGTAACTGCACACCATGATTGTGGTATCAGAGAGCTTCAGGTCCATTTTTCCACAGTTCTGCACTGTGGTCTCTGGGCTGCTCTGCCATGGAGAAGGGGAGCTCTCACACCCTTCTGCTGAAGCTTCTCTGCCCTACATGAAGGATGAAAACCAGTCAGTCAGTGCATTCTTTGAGAAACCAACAGGTTTGGGTTCTTGCCCTTCATCCAAGCTTTATTTCAGTATTTTTAGCTGGTGATTATTTATAGATTTTAAAGGTGTGTGGCTCATGAATTCAGGCCCAGTTACAGGAGAAACACCCTCCAGCTGGGGAGTCAGGCAGACCAGCTTTCCTGGGAATAGCTGTGGAGACATCCAGCACAGCCTGGAGCTTCCTCCTCTTCTAGGCTGGGAGGTTGAGGCTTGTCACCTTTCAGGCCATGTAGAGGATACTGTGGTCTCTTAAATCGTGGCCTTGGTTGTAGAAGGGGCTCATAGCCCACAGACATAAACCTTGCTTTCAGTTTGGCCAAAAGATTAGCAGAGCTTCAGAGCTGTGCACTCATAGAGAAAGAGCTATGTCCAGTAGCACCTGATGCATCTGGTAAAGAATAAGCAGTCAATATGTCAGACCCCATACAAACCACTGAATGCCCCTGCAGCTTATCTGGGGGATCTAGGGACCTACAGACCAATCCTGAGCACCTCCTCCTCTTTGTACCATTCAAAACTGCAGAAATAGTATGGATTTTGTGGATTTCAAAACCTCAGATATCCCTTCAAGTTCTCCATGCCTCAGTACAAGGAATACTTGGAAGCTGAAGCTATTTGGTGAACTAGAAAAAGAAGTATTAATAAATTCTATTAAACAATAATGCTATAGAAGTAGGCACCACAGGTTGCTTCAAAAAAAATCAGAGGTTCACAGAAAAATTCACAGAATTAAGAATGTTAGGTACAAGTTTTTCATTTTACTGCATCACCAGATTAGAAATCCTTTCTTACTTTGTGTTTTGTTGATATTCTCTTTGTAACTTTTCTGATAAAGTAATTGCCTTTACCACCTCCCTGACACCAATTTAGAATAAATAAGAAAAACAAGTGCAAGCAAGTGTGGCAAGGGTTGCTTAGCCACAGTCTCCACAACAAAAGATGAAGTAGAAATTGCCAGTGAAAGTGGTGAAGAACTGTCCAGCAAGCATCTCAGGGAGCTGAGCGAGGCTATGTAGGTAGTACAAGCAGTGAGGGCGAACAAAAGAAAAAGGAAACATGTAAAAAATCTAATGAATAAGCAACTTACAGCTTTCATATGCAAAATCAGGATTTATTTCTGCAGATAAACCAGTAGAAGAAACAGTGCTCAATTTTTCATATCAACCTCCTATTGTACTAAGCTTCTCCACTATTTGATAACCATTAGGGTCTTTTATTTAACAGTTTAAGATCATTATTTTTTTTTCCCAGTAAGACTAGAGAGGCTTAAGGCAGGAGAGCTACTGGATACTCCTGTGAGAGTGCACAGACATTTTAAACCCGTGTAGCACAGAAGGGAAGGGACTCCAAGCACCTCTTCTGATGAAATCACTGCAACTCTGGGAAACGGATGCCAGGGCTCAGGGATAAGCTCTGCTACTGCAGTGGATCTATGAAGTTGCTTAAACTGAAATTTCGACAGCCCAAGTTCCTTATTTTTGGAGTTCCTAATCTGAGAAATAAGAGATGATTTACAAAAGTACCAAACACCAAGAACTGCAGCTGAGAGTGACTGAAGCTTTGAACATGTAAAGAGATATATGAAGCTAAACACACTGAGAAATCTGCATGCAAATGCTGGGAATGCACCCCAGGCTGGAAGAGAGCTGATGACTTTGCCTTGGTGTGCCCTTGTTTGGGACGTTTCCACTGCACAGTGTAAGCAGGAAAATGAAACTGAAGTAAACTCATTATTAATTTCAAAGCCTTTTGTTTCCTGGGAAACTGCACTAGAGATTCCTATGGCATGAGTTAAATGAGGCCTTAAAGCCACACAGGGATTACAGAGAAAAAAAGAAGGTATTTAATAAAATATGTAATGTTTCCTTGGTTTTTCCCTAACTGAAAGGAATACAGCTGCCTCTGCATTTCTTAGAATCAAAACCAGTTACTGTGCAGTAATGGGAATTTATACTCCTTTCTTCACATATTCAAAAATTATTTTTCACCTCTTTGGGCATAACTAAATGAAGGATTAATATAAGCTTTTTTTTTTTTTAATTCTCATTTATATTTAGGGCCCAGACCTCCTCAGCTTTGACATATCTTTCTGTTACCCATTTCTTACTGATGGCAGAACTTGATCTCTACTGAGCACATATTGTTATATATCACCCAGCTAAAAGCAACTGTCTTGATCTGTCAAGTAAATCCTGTGGCTTCTCCCCTGCTAATACTGAGCTGCCAATTACAAGAATTCACGTATGTACAGCCAAAAAACTCTATAGAAATTGGTTCTGGGCCAAAGCACGAAATCATCTTTGACAAATGAATCAGAAAGTGATGCTATTAGAAATTTATCTGTTTAGTACCTTCTCTGATTTGCCCTATCACACCCAAATATAAAAATTTTATTGAAGCACCAACAAACCTTTTAAGTGTATCTATGATGAATGAAAGTGAGGTAAAAGTTATTACTGGATAAACAATATTTTCCAATATTCAGAGGAATAGAATACTCAACTGTGAATCCCACTGAGAAGCTCAAACAAAAGCAAAACCAGTCAAGTTATTCACAATATCTTTGGGCAGTTTGCAGAAAAAGTCTCTGATAAGTCTCTGCAAGATTCTGGGGAGTGTTCCAAGCAGAAAGAGAAATCAGCTGACTTCTCGGTAATCAAGTGAATAAAACACCATATTAATCTTAGAGGAGGTTCTATTTATTGTTGAAACAAAGAATGGGAGAGACTTTTCAAATATTCATATCAAGCCTCTGATAGTGCTCTACAATAGAAATGCCACTATTTATTGTGAGGAGGGAATTCCCTGTAAGGTAATGACCAAGTAAGATATATTTCTAAACTATTTTATGCTATATACTTCAGTCAGCAATTAAGTGTAATCTTAACATATTTCATAAATAGTATTGGTTTTCCTGTGTAAATGCCTGAAAACCAAGCCACAATACATAAATTCGGTGTAACTATCTTTTCATCTGGGGCTGTTGAAGCAGTATTTGAGGACTTACATTGCCTTTAGGTGTTGCTAATCTTTCCAATGTTCAGATAATTTGTAGTTAAATTACAACTCAGAAAAAGTGTTGAAAATAGGACAGTTTGTTCTTTGAAATCCTAAAAAACACTGGAAGCTTCTAATAAGGTTTCACTTGGAAGCATTTATTTTAAAACAAGGAAGAATTCTTTTCTAGTAAACCCCAAATGAAGAAATTCTTGGTTTGACCAATGATTCCTTGAGGGACTAAGGATTCTTTCTAGCTCTTAATTTGCTCTAAAAGAAAATGATGAGCCATATAATACCCTGAAAAACCATACAGCACAGTTTCATACAGCTTTTTAGAGAATATACCAAAACTATTTACATAGTATAGCAATCAGGTCCTGTGGGATTATCTAACAGAACTTGATAGGAAAATAGATAATCCCTACAGTGAGCCAGTGGAGATAAGCACTGGAAGGAGGGAAAACTAAGGAAACATTTATCTGTTTTAAAACCAAAACACAAAACACAGATTCTGCTTCTTTTCCAGTTATTTCATCACTTATGAAATCCGTTAGCAGCACTAGAGCAGTAAACCAGATACTTAATGCTGTGACAGGCTAAATGTCACCTCTCCCACAGAGGTGCTGTTTTATCTGATAAGGGACACAGTACACAGTTTTCTGGTGCCTTAGAATGAAAATGCAGTGCCTTGGACAGTACAGCAACATTACAGGATTAGTAAATGCAAACTATCATTTTTGCTGGCAGAACTGCCCAGAGAGGTGCAAGAGGAGCTGCTGCAGGAGCTGAGTGAACGATCTGGCAGCCAGGGAGATGCAAGAGCTCCCTGCACTGCTGAAGGCTCCTGTCAGTGAGTTCCGGGAGCTGCTTCTGAGCCAGCAGCCGGCTCTGTTTGAGTTACTGGTAATTTATGGCTTGTAAGCAGAAGTGCATGTTGATACAGGAAATGAAGTCCAGGTCAGCTTCAGGTATGCACATAATTATTTAATAATTATATCTCATGATAGCTCTCAAAGAGAGCTATCTCTTTATATCTGCTTGGAGAGTGAAAGCCCACTTCAGTATTTTAATACTGTGGGCTATCGTGAGCCATCCCATCAAATTACAGCTGCATATGCAGTTTTTTAGTGGCAGTACAAGTTGTTTTAACACTATTAAGGCCAAAATATGACAATCAAAACATGAACATCATTAGTCACTAAGCACACCTTTCCTTCCTTACAATTATAATCCTACTAGGAACAGCTTATCAGTTTTTCTTACCTATTAGGTATTGCTTTGTTCCAGTAAGTCTTGCAGTTTCAGTAAGCTGCTTTCCAGTTGATATTTTTGATAAGTTCACCTAACTAGCTTCTGTACTTACTCAACAATCTGATTTAGTTGAATGTTTTAGAAATGACTAGGAAGTTATTATTTTGTAGGTTTATTTAATGCTACTAGTTAGTCAGATCTACACATGGCTCTGATTAATCAGATCTTCCTTGACCTTCCACTTCATACTAAGCTGTCCAGACTATTTCCCCCCATTATTGTGAAACCCTTACCCCTATCCTGAAGTTTGGATGTCTTGTTTCACTTCTTTAACTCTGCTGCATAATCCAAACACATTTTAAATTAAGGCATGAAAAATTTTTNGCTGAACAAGTCAAGTGATCTCAGTTACTCTAAAGGGCCGGGTTACCTCCACTGCACCGGTGTCACATCCACAGCCTTGTGGTGCTACCGCCTGCCCTCACAGCTGTGCCCCCTCACAGGCACAGGGCCTCTGGGAGCGGGGACAGCGCTCGCCGGGCTGTGGGTGTGCGCCAAACGCGACATGCAGCTGTGCTCTNGGATGAAGCAGGTAGGGGCGGCGGGCCCTGCGGGCGGGCCGCGGCTCCCCCGGGCCCTGCGCGCTGACGGGCTCCCGCCGCAGGCGCTGGTGGACGACACCGAGGATGTGTCCCTGGATTTCGGGAGCGAGGAGGAGCTGGCGCTGCGGAAAGCGCGGATCAGGTAACGGCGCGGAGGCCGCAGCATCGCGGCGCCCGGGCCCGGGCGGCCCTGGCTGTTCCGGTGTACAGAAAACCCCATTTGAACTCTTCATTCCCGTTTTTTACAGGGAGGGTGGTCAAGCGCTGGAGCAGGCTGCCCGCGGAGGCTGGGGAGTCTCTGTCCGGGAGATGCCCGGGCTGCAGCAGGCGAGGTCGGGCCCCGCTGCAGTGCATCACTCGGTCACTGGAAATGAAAGCCTGACACACCCAACATCCCAAACCCCGAGCAAACAGTGTTTTAGTTAGAGCTGGAGCAGTGGAGCTCTCAGCTCCAGCAAAACCCGCTCAGCAGCAGTGCTCAGACATTGCAGTGCATACCTGGGCTGAAGGGAAACAGCCAGATAGCTGCAATAAAACTGTCATGATTTCCTACCACGGGATGTGATGTTGTGTGGAATATAAATTATCTTATGCTTGCAGACATTACCTGAGAAAACCCAGCCTGTTAATCCATCTCATTTGTCAGGCTAAGCAGGCTGCCCTTGGGTCCCTCACCAGAGGTGCCACTCTGCAGCTCTGGCCACGCAGTGGTCCCAGGTGACAGAGCTGTTCAGTCAGTGGCTTTTGAAGAATCTCCAATCAAATATTGTGAAAGGAAGGGTTTTATGTCAAAAGTAGTTAGGCATGCACTCATCAATAATGTATATAATCAGCTTTGATTTAGATTGCTTTCTTCTACCTTGCCCCAGTTTGGTCTGGTCCACTACAATGATAATATTTCTTGTAGGTGTAAACAAAGAAATATAATAGATGTTAAACCTGACACAACATTGTCTGAAATAACAAAATAGATGTTAAACCTGACACAACATTGTCTGAAATAACAAACAATCATGTAGCTTAACAATACAGTTACTCTGTTTTACTAGTGTCTCATGAAGCATTTCTGCCCTTGCACTGCTTTGGACTTTGTCACTACTTGAGTCAGCCCTGACATAAGATTAACCTTCCTAGAATTGCCTTGGTTTCCCACCATAGCAGCAGCACACATTTTAAATGAAGGTTTATATTTTGGTGCAGTCATGGAAAACATAGCCTAAAGGATTCAATGAAGCTGGGAAATACAGCTTAGAAGTACCTTGATCACATGAGCCACAGATTCTGTGTGAAGGACCAGACTAGACATAGCATGAAGTGAAACCACCCTGAAATGCTTGTAGGAGGTTGCAGCACCAGGCACTTTATTCTAGAGATCTTAGAGATTCCTCCTGACTCATGCTACTCAGTGATTCAGCACAGGTAAAGTATCAGCAGACAATACTCTTCTGTGATCCACTTTATGTAGACACTGGTTTCATTAGAGACAGCTCATTTTTCTTGTCCTCAAGACAATATTAAAAAATGATGTTGTATTGAAAATTTGTCTGCTATAGAATGCAGAACTGAAACTGCTTACAATGGTCACACACATTTGTTTTTATATTTCTGGAGAATTTTGTGCAAATGAGCCTGGAACTCACCTAGGCGCTGCAAAATTTTGTAACCTTATTAGAGGGCAGAACAAGATGTTCTAATAATTTAACTTTATCCCAGTTTCATATATCTTGAACTTGGTTAGAATTTGCACAGGCTATGACAAATTGAGCTGCTAGAATGGACTCTTACATCTGCTTGACCAGGATGAAGGTTTGAAGCAGCCAGGCACTGTCTGTTTTAGCCAATTCACAATATCCCCTCCACCCACCTCGCTGCTTATGGCAGAAAAAGCCCCTTTGCTTAAAATGTCACATGTTCAGTTCTAAATCAGAAGAAGTTTTTGGAAAGTTTGAAGTTCACATGGGCATGACCAGGAGTAAATATAAACTACAACTGTGCATCATTCTTCCCTCTCCATTCATTTGTGTCGTACTACAAGCACAGTATTGCCATTAGAGAAAGATAAACACCAGAACAGTTAAACAGCTATAGAGTAATAATATAACAATAAGGATATTTAAGTTATAATAATTATAGCTTATATAGCTATAATTTAAGTTTATAATAAGCAATTGTGTATATATTATATGTCTCATTTTATTAAACACAATAATAGAATAACATTTAATAATTAAATAGTTGATTACGCCCTAGGCCGTACTTTTGTCAATTGGCCATACTACTGCTAATTGTTCACAGAGGCGTAGGAGCTTAAGGAGACAATTGTTGACTAAATATCTTATTCAGATATTTTATTCTCTAAGCTTCAAGGAAGAGGTTACTTAACTGCAAGAGCCTGTAGTTAATTCTCACTTTCAACTATTTAACACAAACAAGTGCAAAGAGTAAGATTTTTTACTTGGCATATTACCCTGAACATTGTGCTGTGCTCATTACAGCATTCTCCAGCCTCCCTATCCTACTGTGCAGGCCAATATTCCCTGTCACATAGTCACTGCTTTCAGTGAAATTTCTCCTTATTTTGTTACAGACACAATTTTGTTCAATGAGTAAAGCGTAAATACTAGTGAAATTAATAAGCTATAATTCAGAAGAACCATTAGATCCCCAAATCATTCTGCCTGTCTAAAAGGAAGTGTTTGTGTTTAGACATTAAGTATGAAAGTTCATTTTGTCTTATAGCAAGCAGCTACAATTTTTTTTAGTTGTAGAGCTCATATTTTGTTTTCAAAACTGTTCTGAAAGGCATAAGAGCTCTCTCAGTTCTTTTGTGCTTTGCCATGCTGATTCATTTGATGAAACGACAAGGATTTTATGGTACTGGGTTGCACACAGCCACTAAATTCCTTCACACAGTACAGGGCTCCATATTTTGTTCTATCTTTGAGAAAGTTTTGACGGGAGCACCACATTCATCTTTTAGCTTTAGACTGAAGCTTGGCTATTGAAAATACTATTGCTGTGATAATGAAGATACACACAAACATTTGAAATAATAGCAGCTGCAAACCAAAATGCCATTATAAACTTGAAATAGCTGTGTTGTGCTACATTGTCAGCAAGTACTGTAACATTCCCTGCTGTCCCATAACCTCATGTATGCTCTGTGTTTTCTCTTTTCTAGGCACCCACTGGCCACCTTTTTCCACCTGTTTTTCCGAGTGAGTGCTATTGTTACCTACTTGTTCTGTGACTGGTTCAGCAACAGCTTTGTTGCCTGTTTTGTCACTATTCTCCTCCTTCTATCCTTTGACTTTTGGTCTGTCAAGGTAAGATGACCCTGAATAATAATTACCTTGGAAAGTATTTGTTTGTCATTAATTAAAACAAAAAAAAATTGAAAAATGTATAATGACAGAAGTGACAAAAATATTGCCATCTGTTGATCTATTAATTTTCTAGCCCATTTTGATGATGTTCACATATGTTTGTTATTTAGCACCATGTTTTCTATAGCTGACTACTAAGATCTACTAATATGGTGAGAAAATTGCTTTGCCATAGGTAGATTTGTTTATGTGCTTTCCCCCTTAAAAAATAAATTAAAAAATTAAAATAATACTGGCTTTCAGTAATGGTTGCCCAGGGATGTTCAGATCTGCAATCCTGTGCCCACACCCCACAGCAGGGGCCACAGAAGACTCCTGAAAGCCCAGCTGTAGCTCTGGTGCCCTAATCCCATGCAGGCAGGTGGCCCAGACCAGCCCAGGATCCAGGGGCTCCACATGTGGAACAAAGCTTTTGTTTTGTAGAAGTGAAGCATTGATGTACCTCCAGTATTCTGAAAGCTCCTGGTGTTCATCCAGGTGCAGAAAGTTTCTCCGTTTGTTTCCTTGATCTCACACAGCTTACTTGCTTGTCATTAATCTCCCATTTTTCAGTGTGTCTTTGTTCTCAGTATTCCTCTTTTACTGAGGAAAGCTGTTTATTGGGTTCTTGTCCAGCTAACTGACTTGAAAAAGATACAGCCTATAATTTCTTATCTAAATAAATGTTATTGTGCTAATTATCATATTGAAAGAGAACAGGCCTCTAAATTTGTAACTTCACCCATTGTTAATGGCTGCTGTACTCAAGCTGGCACAGCTTTTAGAAGTAATCTTAATATTTGATAAAAGAAGATGATTTGTGAACATGCTTGTCTTTTTTCTTTTTTCTATTTTTAACTGTTGCACTGACAAGTGACTTGTGCTACTGATTAATGCAAACAATGGTTTCATCACTAGAATGTGACAGGAAGACTCTTGGTTG
Source organism: Drymodes brunneopygia (assembly GCA_013400955.1). Classification (NCBI taxonomy): domain Eukaryota; kingdom Metazoa; phylum Chordata; class Aves; order Passeriformes; family Petroicidae; genus Drymodes; species Drymodes brunneopygia. Next base: position 480,826 of record VZTZ01026499.1, on the reverse strand, counting down.
GTTTGCGTTGGTGGAACCAGATTGATGAAGATGGAAAAAGTCACTGGGTGTTTGAAGCAAAAAGGGTAAGTGTATTAATAGAAGTAGGCACAGGGTAAACAGAATCCATAGGAAATTTGTAAAGCTCAAGTCAAATAGATTAACAAATAGAGCACCTTTGTAACAGTTACTTTTTATCCAGCTTCCATGGAAAACAATGTCAGTATTCAGGTGCAAGCACATCCTGGAAGCATCCAGGGCAAAACAGGTCCCACAACATTGTCAGCATATGGATCAGCAGAATAAATATTATAATACAGCACCATAGCATGATGCTATAGGTATGAAATGTTTCTGGTAGTTCTACTTTATTTTCTATAAGGTGAGAATATATTGTAATAAACATATGTTTCCATAGATAATCCCAGCACAGAATCCTCTTCAGGAAAATCTATGTGGAAAGCAATGCTGAATAGTTCAGATTTAGTATTTTGAAGTCAGTATTTTATTCATGTTCATGGAATATGGTGGGAAAGAGAACCTGGATCACAGAGCATTCTGATACTGCCAGTGCCCCCCAAACACACTGAGGGGAACAAAAAAAAGCACTATAGAACAGCATTTGGCATCACAGTCAGAGTCAAGACTCAGGGTTTTGCTTTCACTTGCTGACATTGGCTCCGCAGCCCCACTGAGCCTGGCAGAGCAGCACCCAGGTGCTGCTTACCGGGACACTCTTTGGAGCCCTCCAGCTGTGTCCCCAGCCCGGGCGGGCTGTCCCCAGCTGTCCTGGTGTGCGGGGCTGCAGTGCCCTCTGCAGTGCCCTGTGCAGTGCCCTGTGCAGTGCCCTCTGCAGTGCCCTCTGCAGTGCCCTCTGCAGTGCCCTGTGCAGTGCCCTCTGCCGTGCTCTGTACAGTGCCCTGTGCAGTGCCCTCTGCCGTGCTCTGTCCAGTGCCCTGTGCAGTGCCCTCTGCAGTGCCCTCTGCAGTGCTCTGTGCAGTGTCCTCTGCAGTGCCCTCTGCAGTGCCCTCTGCCGTGCTCTGTCCAGTGCCCTGTGCAGTGCCCTCTGCAGAGGGCACTGCAGAGGGCACGGCAGAGGGCACTGCAGAGGGCACGGCAGAGGGCACTGCAGAGGGCACGGCAGAGGGCACTGCAGAGGGCACGGCAGAGGGCACTGCAGAGGGCACGGCAGAGGGCACTGCAGAGGGCACGGCAGAGGGCACTGCAGAGGGCACGGCAGAGGGCACTGCAGAGGGCACGGCAGAGGGCACTGCAGAGGGCACGGCAGAGGGCACTGCAGAGGGCACGGCAGAGGGCACTGCAGAGGGCACGGCAGAGGGCACTGCAGAGGGCACGGCAGAGGGCACTGCAGAGGGCACGGCAGAGGGCACTGCAGAGGGCACGGCAGAGGGCACTGCAGAGGGCACGGCAGAGGGCACTGCAGAGGGCACGGCAGAGGGCACTGCAGAGGGCACGGCAGAGGGCACTGCAGAGGGCACGGCAGAGGGCACTGCAGAGGGCACGGCAGAGGGCACTGCAGAGGGCACGGCAGAGGGCACTGCAGAGGGCACGGCAGAGGGCACTGCAGAGGGCACGGCAGAGGGCACTGCAGAGGGCACGGCAGAGGGCACTGCAGAGGGCACGGCAGAGGGCACTGCAGAGGGCACGGCAGAGGGCACTGCAGAGGGCACGGCAGAGGGCACTGCAGAGGGCACGGCAGAGGGCACTGCAGAGGGCACGGCAGAGGGCACTGCAGAGGGCACGGCAGAGGGCACTGCAGAGGGCACGGCAGAGGGCACTGCAGAGGGCACGGCAGAGGGCACTGCAGAGGGCACGGCAGAGGGCACTGCAGAGGGCACGGCAGAGGGCACTGCAGAGGGCACGGCAGAGGGCACTGCAGAGGGCACGGCAGAGGGCACTGCAGAGGGCACGGCAGAGGGCACTGCAGAGGGCACGGCAGAGGGCACTGCAGAGGGCACGGCAGAGGGCACTGCAGAGGGCACGGCAGAGGGCACTGCAGAGGGCACGGCAGAGGGCACTGCAGAGGGCACGGCAGAGGGCACTGCAGAGGGCACGGCAGAGGGCACTGCAGAGGGCACGGCAGAGGGCACTGCAGAGGGCACGGCAGAGGGCACTGCAGAGGGCACGGCAGAGGGCACTGCAGAGGGCACCGCAGAGGGCACTGCACAGGACACTGCAGTGCCCTCTGCAGTGTCCTCTGCAGTGCCCTCTGCCGTGCCCTCTGCAGTGCCCTGTGCAGCCTCAGCTGTGGCTCCGGGCCATCCCAGTACGAATTAATGAGCCTCCTGTGAGTCTAAGGGAGGCCTGGAGACAAAACAGAGGAAACCCTACATGAAAGAATACATGGAAAATTGAATATACTGACAATTAACTAAAAATCTCTTCAGTTTTCAGGTGGAAGAGTCCAGAGGGTTTTCTTTTCTGGTTGTGATGCTTCTGTTTCAGAAGTTGGCCCTAGCGCTCATTAAGTGGTTTGAGGGTTGGAGTGAGATTTTGAATTTTGGAAAAATCAGAACCTTCTGAACAATTCTCTTACTTTAGGGGTTGTTTTTTTTTCTTTTTTTTTTAAGTGTGGGAGCGATGAGCCCTTCAGTGTAGGTAGAGACATGAGTTGTGCTGACCTGAAGAAATCTGTAAGCAGGGCTTTGCAGCCTTCTCTGAAGTTTTGTGCCTTCCCTGAAGAACAGAGGACAGTGCACAATGCTGCCTCCTGCAGTTACGGTGTGCTCAGCTCCAGCATGACACAAGAGGCATGTTCAAAGCCACGGTTCTTAATTCATTAAATGTCAGCAGAGTTCAGAAGCAAAACCCAAGTATTTTTATAATAGAAATATATAATAGTTTATATAATAGGAAAATAAGCTTCATGCAAGATTTAAGTGAAGCTAAGATACTGCATCTTTTTGGGAAAATATATGGAAATGTGCACTTTTATGAGAATTCCAGTCTGAACTAGAACCAACTGATAAATGCTATGGATGAAAATGCTATCATGTACAGAAGGGCATCAGGAAGGAGACTTGGCATGAGCTACTTCTCTTCTTAGTTAATCTTCTATGCATATCATAAGTGAAATCTTCCTCCTCTGTTCATTTATCGTTTTTTGTGGGTTTTGACTTGTGACTAATGGCCTCAATTAATTTTTCCTTCCAGGTGCCTACAATAGCTGCCTCAACTGAAGCTGAAGCTCGAATCTTTTGGCTCGCTCTGATCATCTGCCCAGTGATTTGGACAATGTTTTTCTTTAGCACCTTGTTCTCCTTGAAGCTGAAATGGCTGGTGAGTCAGGGGGTACTGAAGACAATCTTGGTAGAGGGAAAATCCCAATCGGTTAGTTTTGAACCAAATCTTCCAACAGTATAAAAATTCCAACAGTACAAAAATTCCACCAGCAGTTTCAAAGAAACCTGAGGAGTTTTCTGCACTCTGGAATGGATTGGTAATTTTTAGCTGCACTTCTACTAAGTTATCAGATCATTCATCTAGAAAACTTCAAGTGGTGGGAAAAATTATGGGCTTCTTTTTAACTGTAGCAACTTACTCTTCCCCAGCTTATTTCAATCAAATGAAACTAACAGGAGAGGACAAAAAAATGAACCAGTGATGCTGGTTTTCAGGTATTTAGGTCTCCTGGGAACTTAAATGTACTTTTAAAAGTAAGGATTTTAGATCTCTGGTACCATTCCCTTTTGAAAGAACCAGAATCATCAGCTCTTAGAACCTTAATAAATTGAGCTATAAGTATTTTATAATTAGTCTACTTATAAGTAATCTGCTTTAAAAAAAAAACCCACACTTTCTTCTAAATACAAGAGGAAATTTACCCCATATATTGCATTACATTAAGATATTTTTGTCTATGAAATCTTCACATTTTCCCTTGTAAACATTTAAGTGCTTGGCTAATTGTGACACTGTTCATTATGTCAAGTTCCCAGCCACGCTCAGTACCATTTCTTAATTCAGTTTGAAAAGATAAAAAGCATCTCCAACTTGTGCAGCTACATAACCAGTAACAGCCAAGATTTATTATTATTCGATTGAACAAGAAATTCAGCTATGGGTGTGAATCAATTACAAATCATTAACTGCTTTCTGGTGCCCCTAAACAAGCAAGTTAAAATTAAACCAGCACTCTCTGTTCATGGCTCACCTCTGTTTTTGAAAAGCAGAGATTGTTTGCTAAGCCAAGAGCTGCTTGGAGACAGAACTCTTAACTGGCACAGGAGGCAGGTTGCCCAGGTGCTTGTAAAAGGCCAAGTTACACAAATGAAAATAAAATCACTTCTGGGAAACTGGTTCTGAAGGCTAAGAGAAACATTTTTATGAATTACTGCATTATTCAGATTGGTTCCACCTGCTGCTAAGCCTAAAGTATCACAAAAGGAGCTGATTATTTTCACTGCCCATCAATGCAAGATAGGGAATCCTATCTATGGAGGCTCTTTGTAAATCTGTAAATTACAGATCTTATTTGTTTATAATAAGGTGTTTGTGAGCTAAACAGGCCTGCAGGTGGGCCATGTATCTGGATGTAAAACTTCTAGATATGAATGGGGCTTAAAAAAAGTGAAATGTTTCTGGCATCTATTGAGCAGGCCCTTTTTTGAGTAAGTGCTTTTAGGAAAGTAATGAAGGCTTTCAAGATACAGAATGACAAAACTGGTATTGGTGTTTTGATAAAAAGAGGTATTTTGTAGAAAGCGACTGTTATGTTTGACATGATTGGATGTCTTTGAAGGCCATTTATGATTGGGAGGAATGTCCCCTTCTTACAGCACATGTTTATCTGGATAATGTGTACACACACACATGTATATCCTACACAGTCAATGCATAGCCATGGATCTGTCCCTGCTGAACTCTTGTTTGTCCACAGGCTCTTGTGATTGCTGGCATCTCTCTCCAGACTGCTAATTTATATGGCTACATCCACTGCAAGTTAGGGGGACAAAAAACCACCAGCAGAGTAACCTCAAGGTTGTTTGGCACGGCGGATGTTCCCAAGAGTGAGTACTGAGCTTCAGCCCATGGGGCAGCACAGGCCAACCTCCCTCTCAGGGCTGCTGCTGGCTCTTCCCAGGCCTCTGTCCCTGCAGTGAGTCCAGGGTGATCCTGATTCTCCAACCAGCCTCCCTGGCAGTGGCACGTGGAAGGGCCATACCCCAGCTCACTTTGCTCCATGTTTGGCAGCCTGCTGAGCTCCACAACTGAGCTGCTTCCAAGCTCCAGAAGAACCTTAAGTTAAATCCTTGGAGTTACTGTAATTCTAATGCCTCTGAATAAGCACAGCTGGAAGAGCCATCTTCAACCCTCAGGCTTCCAGCTGGCAGCTCCCTGTTTTTGTAAGAGATCTCTGTGTCCCAGGTTATGCTCACAGCCACATGTGCTCTGTTCCCTCAACAGGACAGAGCAGCAGAATTTCAGAAGAGGGCACTGAAGAACATGGGAAGACAGGCTCTAGGTAACCAAACAAGGAAGAGTTAAAGGATGAGCAGTAAAAAAAGTAATTCATGGAAGTTGTTCATGGGAAGATATTTAGATAAAGCTCTTCTAGAAGTACGCCTGCATGAAATAAAGTCATTTGTGTTTGTGTCTTTAGATCCTGGAAGGTTTAAAGCCTTTGTCACTTAAAAGCTTCACCAAAAAGTTGTTTGTGTGAGCAAAGACAGTGCTCATGGTTTACACAGAGCACACTGCTTTCAGAAGAGTTGTCAATTCACCTCAAAATGCTGGATTATCTTAACCAGGAATTACATGTAATGAAAAGACAATGCCAGTTTGTTTAACTTTGGAACTACAATAAACAAAATCAAACTGCCTTTCCCTCTTGTACGCAATACTGATTTTTCAGCTTTCAAATTACAATCCCAAAGGGCCTCTTAGTTATTAAAGATACTGAATGTTTATTTTTTTATGTTCAGGCTTATGGTCAAACAGAAGAAAACAAGTCAGATACCATGTTCACACACTACTTGTGTGAAGCTGGCAGTTATGTACAGTTCAAACATTAATCTTGTTTTGACACCTGTAAAAAAAGAAATAAAGCAGTGCACTTGTACTGTAAAACTAACCTGGCTTTCACTCTAGATACAGCTCTTCACTGAAAGGACACTTAAATGATGTTATTCAGGAAGAGAGAATGGGCATTACAGCTCACCCTTGTGCAGCAGGCAGGACAAAGGCTGCTCTATGTGCTCCAGAGTCAACCCAGCATATTTTATATTCAACCTCCTAAATAAAACGTGTGTTGTATTCTCACATCTTCAACTGCCACCTTCACAGTCAGGTTATTGGTACCATGACACTGGAAGCAGAATGCACTTGATAATGCAGATGCAGACTCACTTTCACAGCTTTCTAGTGAGGGAAGAACTACAAGAATCTTGAACTATTGGAAAACACAAAGGCAAAAGCCCTTATATTAAGAATTTATTTGCAATATACAAAAAGAATACATTCCTTTATTAAATCAAGGCATAAGTTACTTTCCTATAATTAAACATGAGCTACATTTTTATTCCATTTACAGGTTACATTATCTTTTCTTCTTGAAAATGGTGTTCACAGTATTCCTGAATTCCTGCAAAGATAGAGAAAAAGTAATGTTAGTACTATTTCAGTTGTACATCAGGAGTTTGTTTTGCTTCATCTGTCCCCTGTGGGTACAAATATCTGATGTTGGGCCTTCCTTACACTTAAAGTGGCTTTAGGATTATTTTTAAACAGCACAGCACCAGCTGTTTAGGCAGTTTTTGCAAGGGGTTTTTGTGTAATTACAGTTAGAAGTGGAGGCATTCATCAGTCAGCTGCATCCCACTGGGTTATGGTGAGCACCACTCCACACACCTGCTCAAGAGACCCAGGTTTCTCTGAGCACAAGAACACCCCATCTTCTCTGAAAATGAAAGTCTGACTCTCTGAAGTCAAACATTGAAACCAGTTCTCAAATACCATTTCATTATTGCTTCAGCAGTCAGTCAGAAGCAAACATGGTCTTTGCACCTGTTACTTTCAGAATTGCTGTGCACCTCTCCTGATTTCATTATTTGTGGCTGAGTGACACAAGTCTGGTTAACACCTTTGTATATTGCAGCAGTGCTCAGAACTCAGGGGATGCATTTGCACAGTGATTCTCAGACTCACTTTGAATGATATTCCTGTAAGATAACGTAGCTGGAGACTCAGGTGCTTCAGCCAAGAAAGACTGGCCACTGTCACAACTTTTTCCTTGATGGACAGAGAAAAACAGAAACAAAGCAACAGGGAAAAGATGAGCTTTTCTTTTTTTAGCCTTTATCCTGTTCCAGTTACACTTTTTCAAATAGCCACCTGCAGCTATTCCTTTTAGGAAGTCAGTAATAGGACTAGAAATACAGTGTACAGCGTGACAGAGGAATAGTAGTAGCAGAAATCAGCTGGGAGTACTGAGCTGTTCCTTGATGTCATTAATTCAGGTATTAATTGCTAACAGCTAGTGGGCAAAGTACCACGCCTCTCATGACCCACCAGAGAATCTGGGCAGTGCCAGTAACAGTAAGGTTAAAGCATTGGGTTTAATGCTTAACATCTACAAAATACTCTTCTTTGAAGTGGTTATGAGTTTATTCAGTCTGCATTTCCAGGTGATTACACCAAAGAGAAACACGTGTTGTATTTCAAATATGGCTAGAGAGCTGAAAAGATGCAGCATGTAATCTTAATTGATTAAGGAAAGGTTAAGGAAATTACCCCAGCACTTCTCTCATTCCACATCATGCTATGTCATAGTTCCAGTGACTTTTGAATCACAAAAACATTCATCTAAAAGAGCTGAGAGACATCAGTGCCCACATCAGGGTTTTCCAGCAGTAACATCAGTACAGGAAAAACAACTTGCTTTCAGTGCAGTGCAGTAAGTGACTTTACCTATCTGTGGATCCAGAGGCACTTTACCCAGGAGAGAAACATTCAGGTTCTGGCACATCTTCTCCGCACCACCAGTAGTTGGGGGAAAGATCTGAGATTCATTCTGGGACAACATGAAAGTTAGAGTTAAAATACTGCAATTCTGAGAATAAGGCATTTTTGAAGCAATGTTTGATACGCAAGCAATGCCAAGGAAAAAGCACTGTAATACAAAGCCAGCCTCACCTTACACTTGGGACACACAAAGCCACTCATGTTCTCCACAACACCTATGATGGGCAGCTTCACTTTGCGGCAGAAGTTGATCTCCTTCCGAACATCCTGAAGTGACACTTCCTACAAATATTGACAAACACTGGTATTTCAACTGTAATGGTTCACACTGAGTCCATTCAGTTACCTCCTTAGAGCTACTTTATAATGAATTATTACTGCTCTCTTAATATTTGCAGGAACACAAACCTGTGCTACAAGCTCTATCAACAGAGCAGGTACAACAGTTCGAGCCTACTGGATGTGGTTCTGTTTTGAAATGTGACTCTAGTCAAGATTAACCCATATTTATGTTTTATCTCACGTGTTCGTCTCATATCTTCTTTAACTTTTTATCAACTTTTTGTCAAAAGTTTTTCACAAAAATTTTCACATTTTCATTTTACAGAAGAACCCTTGGTATTCTCCAAAGAGTGAGGACAAGAACCACTGGGCCTTGTTACCTCTTTACCACTTGTTTGCCTCTTTTTAAATTAAACTTAAAATAGCTTATCCTCTCCTCAGAGTTTTCATGTATATGACTGACCTCATTCATTCTCCTGTTCCCTTTTTCTTCCTTCACCACCTCTCTGGTATTGTCCTCAACACTTCACTTCCTTTATGTGTTATCCTTTCAGCTGTTGTGGAAATACTTCATGTCCTGTGCTAGTTTGGTCTCCTGTTCCTTCCCAAAACAGACATGAAAACCTCTGTTTGAACTGGGTGTGTTTTTAGTTTCAGCTTTCCAGGGGCTAATTTCTCTTTTAAAAATGCACATGACAAAGCTGCCTGCTTTGGTGGGTCACCTGGAAGTGACAGGCTACTTCACACATGTCAAAGAGTGCACAGCTTATCACTTAAAAATGAAGCTTCTAATGAACATTCTTCTGAGCATTAAGCCATTGGTGAGTAAATTACAGATCCACAACAATGTGAACTCTGATTCTGAATGAATCAGAGGAAGTGAAACACTGCATTTCCTTTCACCACACAGATCACAACAGCTTTTGATTGTGAACTGCTGTGATTTAGTCACCCCTGTGGATCCCCATCCAGCTCCACTGAGACACCCATACCTAACCCACAGACCAGCCAGCTGCAGGCACAACACGACAAAGTCATTTCCCAGAGTTTCTGTACCCTCAGAATTCTGTGAAATCAGCAGCCTGTAACCTAAGGACTGTCTCTGCCTGCCATGCTGCTTCCCCAGTGGAATTTTGGCTCCTACCTGGGGGGTAGTGACAATGACAGCGCCGTCGATGTGGGTGGCACTGAGGTACTGCACGATGGACAGGTGCTCGTCTGACGTTCCTGGGGGCGTGTCCACGATCAGGTAATCCACCTCACCCCAGTCCACATCACGCAGGAACTGCTTGATCAGCCCTAGAGGAAAAAAGTTCATGGTATTTTCATGCTTGAAAACTTTCAAGTCTGTAAAGTCCTGTTGGAAACACTCAATACACACCATTCTTTTTTGGTCCTCTCCAGATGACAGCATCATCAGGACTACTGAGCAAGAACCCCACTGACATAACACCTAGGTTTTCTTCAACATACTGAAAGAGAAGTAAAGAAACAGAACAGTGAAGAAAGAGTAGAGAAACCAACTCTGAATCCCTATTTTCCAGAAAAAGCAGAAGACGTTAATGAAATAAAGGCAGACAACCTTTGTCGCCCTAGTTTTTGCAGTGTTCCATGTTTTTACTTCTGTAGTAGAATTTCTCATGTCTTTGTAACTGGCCTAGATTGTTTTAAACTTCTGGATTGTTTTCATTCCTTTCTCCTAAGGCGGAGAAAGATGATAGAATATGTCATTATCCTGTGAAATTGTAGAGGTGGTAACCTCGTTGACCAATCCGTGATTGTCTTCAGAAAGATATAAATACGAGAGAATAAAGAAAGGCAGACCCTTTTTCTGGTCCTGCCTGGTGGTTCTGAACTGCTGCTAAAAAATCTGCGTGTTTCTTTCGTGTCCGACAGTGCAACAAACCCTCTCTTTTATCACAGAGCATTAAAAACCACATGTTGTGCAACACTCACCAACTACACTAAGACTGAAAAACTAAAATGGTTACAGCAGTTTATGGCATCACTGGAGACAATGTAAGGATAAAAGCAGCTCTCCCTCTCAGCACCAGCTGCCTTTCCAACAGCATGCACACTACAGGGGGCCTTTAGACAACCAACACTCCTGCAAAACCTTCTCTGCATCTTCTAAAGATTAATATGGTTTTTCTTCAGTGCAAGATATTTCTTGGCTGTCACAGAAAAGATGACACACTACAGCTGCATGATACCCCAAAATAATAAACCTGGGTAACTTAGCTACTATGGACAATAAATGTAAGTCATAAGATAATAAAACTCCTTCAGAAATATAGTATTACCATTATTAACAAAAGAAATTTAACACTCTGATCTACACAGTCTACATCCCGATTCCATATGATATGCATCTCAATTTTATAAATCTATTCAATATTCTATAAAACCTGGATATATATTTTATAGCATTCTCTAGATACTCTACAGAACATGGATATAGGCTATATAGATCTATAGAATCTGAACACATAGACTCTGCAGATTCTACAGAATCCAGATATTGAAGTCATCAGAAGAAGAATTAACTGGAGTACCCCTGCTCCTCCCTCACTCATTTTTCACTGTAGAAGATGGTGCCCAACCCAAACACACCCAATGAATTTTCTGAAACAGCTGCACCAACTCACCACTGGAGACCATCCAGATCCACTTTGATGAACCTGAAAATTGAAGTGATACACGAAAGTTGCACTAGAAATAAATACAGATGTTACATAAAACATTAACACAAGTCAAACCTGAGCAAAGAGCTCTCCTGCCTGCAGGAATAATTCTGTTTTAGGGGGCAGCTGAGGTAAAAACACAGGAGCACCAGATCCCCGTTAATAACTGAACAATAACTGTTCAACCCTTAGGCAAGTGTACTCTTTATGTACTTGTAAGAAATATTCAAGGGCTGATAAAGTGCATCAAGCTAATACTACTCAAGTTTCAAGTTGTCAGCATTATGTGGCTGGTATGCAATGAAAGCTGCTTTGCAGAACCGCTCATCCTGAAAGCAGATGACTCTTTTGCAAAATATATTATGCTGAACTTCTCCATCTCACCTCATTTCCCTTCCCACTGCCCCACATCTCCCATTATGCACTCCTTTTAGAAGCTCTACATCCAAAATGCCTGAATATGCTAATTAAAAACTGAAAAAAAGTCCCTTAAACGACATGTTTGAGCATTCACTTACCTGTTCTCCTTCTAGACCCATAATTTTAGGAATCGATGGCCCACAGATATCTATGTCCAGCAGAGCAACCTGGAAAACAAACCAGCCAACCTGCCCCACTGGAAATAAGGTAGCACAGGGCTGTCTCCAAAGGCGATCTCATGCAATGAGATCACTCCAGCAAGGCTCATACGGGAAAGTCAAACCTTAACGAGCACACACGATCGGCACCTGCCCGCTGCGGGCCCCCCGCCGCCCGTCTTGTCCCCGTCCTGCGCCCACCTGCTTGGTCTCGTCAGCCGCAAGTCCGTGCGCCAGGAGTGCGCTAAAGGTGCTCTTGCCCACGCCGCCCTTGCCGGACAGCACCAGCACCGTGTGCCGCACCGCCCGCAGCCGCGCCCGCAGCTCCGCCGCCTCCGCT
>VZTZ01026499.1:411477-468506 GCA_013400955.1 Drymodes brunneopygia | reverse complement strand
GGGGCGCTGCCGCCAGGGGGCGCTGCCGCTGAGGGTTCGGGTGAGCCGGTGACAGCCCGAGAACCGTGGTGGCACCAACGAGGGACCGGTGACAGCCCCGGAGCCCCGGTGACACCACAAGAACCGTGGTGGCACCAACGAGGGACCGGTGACAGCCCCGGAGCCCCGGTGACACCAGGGAGGCCCCCATGACAGCCCTGGGAGCTGCACCCCGGGGGCTGCGCTGATCCCCGGCGGGCTCTGCCCCGGGCACCCGCCCGTGCGAACAGCCCGCGCTCCCGGGGCCCGGCCGCTCCGTGCGCTGCGGCTGAGCCGGTGCTGGCAGCGGGGCTTTTAAAGCCAAGGTGGGATTTCTGCACTGACGAGGAACGGCACGGAACCGGGCTGTTCCCGGAGCCCGCCCGGCCCAGCCCGGGGCTGTGTGCCCGTAGCCGCTCGGCCGCTCCAGCGTTGGGGCAGCTCCCGGCACGGCGCGGTCCGGCTGCCAAGGATGGCATTGCACAGTGATGCACTTCACTGTCCAGCCTCACAGGTTTCATGCCTGGCAGACTGTGTATCATTCCAGTAAAACTGTGCTCTTGTGGTATTTCATGGCAATTCTGAGTATATTAATTCTGTATCTTGCTGATAGACAATTTCCATTAATTCAATGGGTACATTTATTTGGAAGATTATACTGCCTTAACTTGGCCAATCAACTTCTGAGCAATTAGTCACTGTGCTTGGTACGTAAAAAATAATAAACTCATTTTCCAGACCAAGGAAGTGTGCATCAGCTGGTGATGCAATCTGGACCCTGTTTCTGGCCACCTTATCCCAGCCACTGCTCCATCCCTCTCCCACACCTGCCTGAGCACAGCCTTGTCCTCTCTTCCTCTCCCAACATCACAGCCTAGGTGCTGTAAAAAGGATATTTCCCTCATCCCAGCATAGCTGGGGATCTCAAGTACTCCCATTTCTGACCCATTAGTCCCGAAACTTGTTTGTTTTAACATACAAGTGTGTAAGTTGGTATTTCAGGTAGTCTCACCTTGGAAATAGAAAAGAGTATCTGGTAATATTTGGAAAGGTACAAGCACATCCTGGTGTTAAATCTGCCTTTTTGAGAGAAAAATACTGCAAAGTTATCTTTTTTGGGACACAGCACTTCAACAACTGCAAGCTTTTTAGAAAGAACACTCTGGGAATTAAAAAAAAAAATCAAGCCAAACACAAAACCAGCAACAGTCCACCTACCAAACCAAACCAAACCAAACCAAACCAAACCAAACCAAACCAAACCAAACCAAACCAAACCAAACCCCCAAAACAAAGTAAAACAAAGAACGCCACCAAAACAAAAAAACTAGAAAAAATCTGAAAATACATTCAGTTAAGGTCATTGAGGAGCTTTCAAGCATATTTACCTTGGGTAAAAGCTCAAGATCACTGGATACTTGTACAGCTCCTGCACTTACTCCTCTGTAATTACCTTCCATGGGAAACTAATGAACAAAATGCTGTTTGGAAGTGGAGTCAAATGTTTAAGCAAATTCAGATGTCTGTGGTAGGAGGAACTGGCCAGTAAGACATATCTGAAAAGTTTATACTGTACCTTGCCCTTGAAAAAACTGGCTTGGTGTGAGACCACAGGCCAGTACAGCAGTTTGGGTCCGTGCTTCCTGTCCAACATATGGATTAGATTCACTGATCTCAGCAAGACTTTCCACATTTTAAACTGAGCTACATGTCCAAATATTTTTCTTTTGGGTCCAACAGATCATTTCCCGTTCCCCACAAAAGGCACCAAAAAGGAAAAGTGAATTTCTTCCTCAGACCCCTCTTCCTCTGAGCCAGGGAGGGTTCCTTGTGCAGGGTCTCTGGTCAAACAAGAGGCTTTAGAGTGTTTTAGGGTGGCATTTCTGGTCACCCTTGATCCAGTTCTATCCCCACATCAGGCAGACTGGTGGTAATACCAATTGACACTCCCATCAAGGAGACAGTAATATTTACCAAAAATGTCAATACATCTGCTGTCTTCCTGATGCTTTGGAAAGCAAGGCTTTGTCTTTCTTTATCCTGATTATTCTGATTCTAGCCCAGGGCCTGCCAAGCCTTCCCTGCTTTTGGAAGAGCCAAAGGAGATGAAGTTACACCAAAAATTCCTTGAGAGTACAAAAGCAGAGATGGAGCAACATACTTCTCTCCTTGTGATCAAGGTGAGCAGAAAGGCTTAAATATATTTTCCTGCGATGTACAATTTGAATTATGCTAAGTAAATCTGTCCCCCAAAACAGGAGAGATGGGAAACCACAGCTCTGTTCTGCCCTTTTCTTTCTGACTTACAGCGGTGCTGGCATGAAGGCTCCCCCTGAACATCTCCTCCTTTTTGCATTGAGGCTTTCCCTCATGCCACACAGCTACCTGGTGTTTTTCACCCTTGTGGTTGTCTGTCATTAAAATGACAAACATTATTAAAAGCTGTGTGTTAAATACTTTTCTTCAGTGAACTCACACAAGAGGCCAGTGGAGATGGATGGTAGAGCAGCTCTCTCTAGCCAAAATTACAGCACTGAGCATTTTCAAGCCACTGTAAATGCCAGCAAACTCTAACATGAAGCATTATAGGAAGCTAATGAAAACAGTTATGCATTTAGCACAACAGCATTAAACATGGTTTAGATTAAGGTAAAGCTTTCCCCTTCTCAGCATCAAAAGAGATGCGCAGCATGACCAAGAGCATGATCTTTCTGACAAAACTCAGGCCCATTTTGTTATTGAGAAGTTCTTTAAACTGAGGAACACGCTGGACAGCATCAACCTTTCCCCTGGAGTGGAAAAAGCAGCTGAGATGTCAGTATGAGTGGCTACTGCAGCCTTCCCTTTGTGTCCTCCCTGCTGCAGTAGAAGCCTGGCTGAGCCCTGGATCCCCCTTACATTTGAGAATGATGCAGGAGGAAGTGGCTTCTCTGTCCCAGGGCCCTGCTGTGCCCCGGGGTGAGAGCCTCCCCTGTCAGGTGTCCCCTGCCTGCTCGCAGTGGCCGCTGGTGGAGGGCAGCAGTGGCATCTGAGCAGGGCTGTGCATGGAGCTGGGGTTCTCAGAGACAGCTGTGCTGTGCTGGCTCCTCACCTCCAGTTCCACCATACAGTGTCCCCTCGGTTTGATTTACAGTGTNAGTGCAAATAACATTTACAACATTTTATTTTAAACAAACATTTTTATAACTTGTTTTCTTTTAACTTTCTCTTTGGTTTAATAACATTTAGTTCTCTGTTAACTTTAGCACTCTGTAGAACTGTTTTAATCTACCTAGAAAACCTTAAAACTAAATTAACAACTCTTTTATTATTTTATAAAAGTAATAACTTAATAAACTTTATAATAAGGATAACCGGCTATAACAAGGACAATTGATTAACTTATAACAACCTATAACATATAACATGAAACCCATTTAACATTTTAACAACTATGATTTAACTAAGTGTGCTGTGAATATGCAAAAGATCATGAGGTAAAGTTCATGTATGACACAAACCCACAGCAAATCAAATCAAAATCCAGCTGAGGTGCAGGTAAGAGCAATGCAGCAAAGAGCACACCAGTGTCTGCCACCGACTTCATGTACTGTCTGTAAAAGAGCTTGGGTTATGGGACCTTAGTGCTTTTGGCACAGCCTTAGTGTCACAGACTGACAGAAAATTCCTGAACTAAAATGCCCCAACTGTATGCAGCTTTAAAACTGTTGGTTAGCATTGGTCTCGTCAAGGCAAGAGCAGTAGCAGCAGCAGAGCAGTTTGCAATAGAGGGCAGTGTCTCTGTGCTAATGCCTTGTCAGTTCCCTTATCACTAACACAGCAGGACTTCAGTGGTGAAGGCACTTCACAGTCTCAAATGATAACGACTCTGCTGTGATTGGAAGGAGGAAAAAATAATCGGTATTATTTGTTTACTTATGTTCTGTTTTTCATTAAAAGATCACCACATTCAGTACTGAAATGAGGGCATATCCGAACGAAACTTGGCAGGCATTCTGCTGACTCCAGTACCACTACCTACTTTTAGGATTAGCAATGAATAAAATCATTCTTGTCAGCTCTAGTAAAAAGCAGATTCATGTGGGTAAGTTTTGCAGACCTTTTCCTTTCTCACCATCCATTATCCAAAGAAACGACATTTTTCATTAAAGTTTTCCTGAAACCATTTGGCAGTCTGAGACATACCTGCAGCACTCAGGGGCAGAGCAAGTGCTTTCTGCTTCAACAGACCCAGATCAATAAATTACAGTCTGAAAAAGCAATGTTAAAGAACAGATTAACTACTAAGTATTTCAGATAGTCAAGATGGAAACCTACTTAGAAATTTAATTTTCTGATGAGAAAACCAATCTAATCCATCAGATCATAGAGAGGGGAAAATAACCCCAACCCCAAATATCCTGCAGAAAATAGACTGAGATTGTCAGTGCCAGCTCAGGTTCAGTACACTGATTTATGCACTTTACTGTTGTACCAGGCTGGTTACCTGAATCTTTTCAGGGCAGCTGCCTAAATAAGCGTGCAGCACTAAAGAATTCCAAATCACTTAGGAAGGTCAGTATTTCAGTTTGGAGACAGGAATACTCTACGAATAATAGAAAAGAAGGCTACTGAAAAAACACCACTGACAAAACAAAAATTAACCTTTTCTTTTTGCATCCCTTAATACTTATTCTCAGCGTTCAGTTAAAATCTGGAGTAAATGTGAAACTCAGAAAATAGTGACTTATCCCTGCAAAGTTTAATGTGCAGGCCTAATTCTTAGAATAAAAATATGTTTGGAGAAAGAACACTAAACGCAGACAGATATTTGTCTCAGCCTTTCAATTTGGTGAGTAAAATACCTGTACTTTTCATAGAATATATTAAACACTTGGGTGTGGAGAGGAGTGATCTAGCAGGCAAAGCAGGGCATTAAAGAAATGGTAAATTTAAGTCCGAAGACAGCAGCTTACACCACACCAGCAGTTTTGAAGCCAGGAGCTCAGACTGCAAATTATTTGAAATCCTTGATGAGTGCTTCAGCTCCTGCATCATGAGCTAAATTCAGTGGAGACAATATGAGACATGAAGGGGCCAGCTCTGTCAAGGTCTGAAAGGATGCAGAGTTGGACTGGAGTGCACATCTGGGGAGAGGTGGAATCATTTAATCCGTATTAACTTGAGGTTTAATAATTGTGTTGTTGAAGTAGCAGATGCAAAGAACAAACTCCAAAGACAACTGAGGTAAGATTCACCAAAAGTTGCCAGCTGCATATTATCTTATTATACCCAAAAGGCATAGAAATGTTCTTTAGCAGTTACATACTTCCTGAGAAAGCACCTCCTCACAAGATACACCTGTGTTCCCTTCCCTGAACTGCCTGTGGCTCACACCTGGCCTGAGAGGAGCTTGTCACAGACAGATGTCAGGGTTTGACAAGGAACCTCGCAGCATCTGCCCAGAGTCACACATTGATTATGTTCATTTGCAACTTACATGTTTAAAGTGGGGAAAGGTATCTTAGAAGGTTTTTTTTTTCTATTTTACATTAATTGATGATATTCCCTGGCCACTTCCTGATGTAGAAATAGTATATTAATTTTTTTTTCCTAAAGAGTGAATAAACTTTGGAAAATATGCAAATAAAGAGGCCCACAGACAGCACTTTTATCTGTTTTAGAGGAAGATGACTAAACTTTTGCACTTTTATTTTGCAGCAGCCAGGAAAGAGCCCTAAATCACCTAAAATTTAGAAGTGTTTGCATACAGAATGTCATTAGTCTGTCCTTGACACCTAAGTTCCAAGTTTTCTTTGCCTTTTGATTAATACATTTCCATATCTTTAGCCTGGATGTTGGCCTGGTTCTGGTCAGAAACAGTCTGATATTCCAAGTGGGTCACAGTGAACTTCTCAAACATTTGTTCTGCCCTTGTCTTCCTATTATACAAAGCAGAAATGGCACAGAAGAGAGACCTGTATTAATCTCTGTCTGTATTTCCTTTGCAGTAAGTTTGCACAAAAATAAGTCATGTGTTGGAAGCATATTAATTGACTTTTGAAGCATACATTCTCAAGTTAAGCTGATGTTAACCTTTGTACCAACACATAAAATTTTGTTAAGCAGCAAAACTCATCTGTTACTTTCATACAGCTCCACTCAGAGTTCTATATGTTTTTCCATTAAGATTCTTTCTCTTACAGAGCAGCCTTGTGTTCACTCAATTTTAGCACACATTTGGAAACAATAGTTTCCCTGCAATTCTATTTGTCATAAGTAGTTTAAAATGTTTTCAGTTTATTTTTAGGGACTCTTAGGAAAGTTCAAACTAACCAGCTAAATATGTGAAAGCTCACAGCACATAAATAAATTTTCTTTTTCTTTTTGTTTCCTCCCTGTCTACAAAGCACAAAAGATGTAGGTTTTTGTGTACTTTAGCTTGTATATGGTCTGGCCAGCTACACCACTTTATGCCTGAATTGGCTATCCATCTAAGTTTTCCATAGATTTAAATGTATGAACATTTGCTTTGCATTTTCCATTGGTGTTTTCCATTGTTTCTAAGTGGCCCTTTATAAAATAACTTCTGGCATGAGGGAGCACAAATGCATGGTGAGATATGACACACAAGCAGGGATTTTGTCATGGAGTCCAGCTGACACTGTGACATAACTGCTGATAACTGGATTAAAATGGAAAAAACAGTAGCTATATCCCTATAGTGTTACACCATTAAACAGCAATAATAAACTGCTTGGAGAAACTGGAGTATTTGTATTTGTGTAAAGAATAATTAGTTTGTATATCACATATGGATCAAAGATTGGAGAGAAGAATGAAGTGTACTGCTGCTGTTTCTGCCAAGTTACTGGTTAGCACATACATAGCAGAGACACTTTACTCATCACAAACTCCACAGTAATGGATTTACATCAGAATTACAAAGTGCTAGAGTGGAAGCAAACAGCTTATGCTGGTGAGGCGGAATTCAGGCTGGTCAACGTTGTCAAAAGAAAAGGAAAATGGAATAGGTTCACTGAGCAAAAACATTGCTGGTTAAGCTCTGGGCAAACTTACATGGTAGAAGTTAATTCTCTTGCTCCTGACTGTGCATCAGAGGAACAAGAGGAAGCAGAAGGCAAGTGAAGGTAGAAGTGAGTGTGGATGAGTGCCCATTTAACAGGTATCCATCAGCAAGTATCATAGAGCACCCTTTCTTCTTTCTCCAGTCTGTAGGAATTGGAGATAAAAGCATTGCTAGGATATGCTTCAATAGGACAGCCATTGCTTTAGTTCTTAAACTCTGCCACAGTTCTGTTCTTCCACTGGGAAGTGATTATAGCAAGGCAGCTACCTCAGCTCCTGTTCCCTTCTCCTCTAAGAGCAAGTAGATAAAGAGTGCTACAAGTTCGGGTTTTGTATTTAAAAAATATCTATCTTTCAAAGGCTGTTCTTGCACTGACTTCTCAAGCAATGAATGCCACTCTCAGACATCCTTCTTTCTGACTAATTATTTTCCTAGCTAAGCAGGCTAGCTCCATAAAATGAGAGGAGAATTAACACAGTAATGATTTGCAATCTTGGAAGCAAAAAAGCCTGTTATTTTAATGAGGTTTGGAGCCCATTTTGGAATGAAAAATCTTTTTCTGATTTGTGAAACAGAAAAATCTTTTCCAGATCAAAAAAATACAACCAAAATGCAACCCAAAAACAACATAAAGGGACCCTCCTGCAACCATTTGGTTCTAAAATCAGTACTCTGAAAAAGGAAAGCATCAACAACTACATGAAGGAGCAAATAGTGTGAATATGGTGATGATCCAAAAATGTTCCCATGTTGAAATGGCATTTTCTTCTCTTTATATCCCTTACACATAAAAGTCTATGATTAGTTTATCTTCCTTGATTCTGGGCTTAATCTTGGTCATAACAACATGAGGTGCATCCAGAGTTTGGATTGTGGAACCTTGGAAATATGAGGTGCTGGAGGAAGAAGCCCGGAAGTCCTGGTGAGGTATTTGGCAAGGGTTAGTCACAGACCCAAGAAGGCATCACAGCTCCTCTGCATTTCATCATCACTGGGCTCAGAGCATGCGGTCATTTGGGGATGCGAACATTCTAAGGAGTTTAATCACAGCCCATGACTCTGCTCAGACTCACAGCTGCTCTCGGAGCACATCCTTAGACTGGTGAACAGAAAACAGTGGGTGCACAAGTCAGTGTAGAAGAGGATGGTGGTGCATTGCCATCAACACATTCCAAGAAACATTCTCAGTTTATGCCAAAAGATGTTGTGGTAAATGTATTTTAAGTTTGGTATAAAAGTACACAAATCTTTAGAAAAAGAAGGAAAACCTTCAATTGTGGTGCCAGCCCTCATTAATATATTTGCATCTGCTTTCCACAAAGTTAATATTAGCATAAATAGTGACCTTGGCTTCAGTCTCCTGGAAGCAGCCAATAGGGCAGGATGTTTATGGACACGCGCTCTGGGAGTCAGTCAGACCAGGCAGCAAGGACATGTTTACCCAGTCCAGTATTTGTACCATGTCTAAACAGAGGATTATCCCTGCCAGCTCCAGCACCTGTCCTGTGCTCAGAAGTGTCCCCATGCCCAACACCACCCTTCCTGCAGGCCCTGCTGTTCCAAGGCTGGGAGCACAGGGTTCAGAAAGATGCTAGAAAAACATGTATATATTAAATAAATAATGAAAAAATAACCACCCACTCCAATAAACAAGTCACCGCAATTCTGAGTATTTTCACTTGGCTCAGTGGGAATGCTTTTAGAAACAGCTTCATTGTGTTGGGGATTTTTTATCCCTAGGGTGTGAAAAGGCAATTTATTGTATCAATATAGGAGGGAATTTCACTCTCACTTTCTTTTTTGCCTATATTTTTACTCTCTACCTGAAGAGTCTACAGTATTTTGTTTTAGTAACTCACTCCTCAGAATGTGACCTATGACATGATAGTAAAACCAGTCAGGTTAAAATTAATTCCAGATTCTGGGTTATAGTTGCAGTCTAAATATTGCAAGTTATCATAGTTTTACTTTGAAATAATGTGGCATTTATCCTAAAATTAATTATGAAATCAGTCACGAGTATGCTATTTATTCAGTCAAATATGATATCAACAAAGGTTAAATTTTAGAAAATAATTTAAGCAAAATACGGAAACATGGGTGGAAAATATTTGGCAAAACTGACTGAGAGGCAAAATATGAAAGGAATTTACAAAAGAGAAGGCACAAGTGTGTTCCTCCCACCACATTACCTGGCTGTGCTTTTTGCATTCAGACAGTCAGCAGTGAGCTGACCTGAGAGCCAGCACAGAAACAAAGCCAGGCTGCAGCATTTTAGAGGTGCTTGTGTTGTATGTAAGCCTGCCCGGAGCACATGATGGATGGAACTTGAGTGGCTGCTCTTGGTCTAAATGTATCCAGCCTACAAAAATCACAGCTTGGTGGAACGAGAGGGCAGCGGGAGCAGTTTTCTCCATGCTCCAAGAACACTGCAGCACAAAACTTTCCTCATGTCCTGGAAGGGAAAGTTTCCGGCGGGGCAGCGGCTGGGCCGGTGCCTCCCCGCGCTCTCGCAGGAACGCGCTGCTCAGCAGTTGTTGTCTTTGCTTCTTGCCTTTGGAGGTCATCCAGGAATGACGTGGGCTGGTGCAACGCTGTCTGGTGATCCTCCCCACCAATCCCTTCCTGAACAGCACATTATCCAAATCACTTCAGCCAATGTGTGGTCCGAGTGAGTAATCGAAAACTGCTTGAACAAAGCTCCTGTGATGCATTGGAGGTGGTTCCCCTGAGGCCATTTTTCTTTGTGTGTCTTAAATGTCAGTGCTTTTTTAAAAAAAATAAAATTCAAGAACACACAATGAACCTAACCCACATCCACTTACATACAGCCAGGCAAGGCTTTAAGATGGGTGCATCTTTACACGTTTCAGTTTTGAGTTCACAGCCAGGCTTAAACAATTTTTTTTTAGTGAATGAATGAATGAATGAATGAGGAGTTTGCTCTGTAGCACTAACCAGTTTCCGTGATTGTGTATAATGTCCTTACAGACAGTTTCTTGCAGAAAACATTAATTTCATCCTCTTCTCTAACTTCACTAGAGGCAATTCAGTGTAAGAGAGCCTGTAACCAATCCCCCTTCACCAAATCAATTAAATCCATTAAATCTCATGATCACAGGCCAGGCAATATCAGCATGGTAACTGCGTCACACACTTCCCATAACACGAGCACGTGTGTGGCCCGTGGCATCACTCTGGGAGCTGGTTTCAGTGTCCTGGCTCATTGCTAACCAAGTGCTCTGGACTGTTTTAATTGCACTGTTTCATTGTTAGATTTGCTTCATGAAGATGAATCACCATTTCCAGCTGCTGCCCAAGAGAGAAAGTTTTACTACCAATACAGACCAAAGGCTGAACCACAAAGGTCCTACCCAGAATCTGAACCACAAGAAGTCTTCTGTTCCTCTAGAAGTAGAGAACAGGTAACCCATTCAATATTTTCTGGAACTGAGACATAACTGTGCCCAGTTCTTACTTGGCTGAGAAATGTGCCGCTTTGTTTCATTGTTTTTACTTTGATTTATACTTTTTTATTGAAAAGAAATGAATCTGTTTATAATGTGTTTTAAGTAGCATTAATGTAAGAGGCCAACATCCTCACAAGTGCCCACAACAGAGCCACACCAGAGCAGGCTTTGGCTCCTTTGCAGGCATCGAGGCGTAGCATGGGAAACACATTGGCTGTGCTGACAGGGGGTGTAACATAAACACAGGAAAGGAGGACCCTGCTGAGAGCCAGTGACCTCTGAGAGCACTGGGGATGCTTTGCCTCACAGCCCTGGTACATCCCCACACGCTGCTGGCTTTGGTTAGCAATGAAGGGGGACAATGGGAGCAATGAGTAGGACTGACAGGCTTGTAAACCTCTCCCTGACACACATCCACTCACCAGTGCTGTCTGGGAGCTGGACCTCAGCTTTGCAATGGACAGGTGAATGCACAATACAAAATAATCAACAGCACAGGTGACTCAATCTCTGGTTCTGAGCAGAAGACCCAAATGCTTGGTGTTCTCTGGGAAAAGGAAGGATATGGGCTTGGTTTAATGTCTTTCTGTACCCAGTAAAATTGTAGACAAGATATAAAATAATGTTTCCAACAATGCTCTTTTATCATAAATAGTTCCTCTGCAAAGCAAGTAGCTACCAAAGTGCACTAAATTACGTACATAAATATTTCCCCTAAATCACAGCTAGCTTACAGTGATTATCTGATTAAGAAGGAACCACTGCAGAATTAAAAGAGGGAGAAATTTACTGCCATTATCTTGACTTCCTTCCATACTGTGTTCTCTCCATACTGTGTTCTCTCCATACCAAACCAGATTTTTTTCCCTGCAGTCTCTAATCAGTAAAGGCTTCTTTTTGGGTGAAGGCTCTCTCAAGCAGCTCTGTGAGAACCTGCCCTGGACACAAAGGGCTCAGTACAATGTGGAAATGTGGCTTCAAATGTTCAGTCATGTTCACAGGGTGCTGCTCCAGGGCCCAAGGGGATTCATCCACTGCAAAACTGCTTGGCTGTAAGGGCTGAGTGGGTTTGGACAGTGCTCGCCAGAAGATCTTTCCCACTGCTCCCCCACACAGTGTCAACAAGCCCTTAAGGATTCAGACTGGGATGCAGGCTCCTGGCATTCTTAACTCTTTGGGTTTTGTCTATAAATAACCTTTCAGCAGCAGGAACGAATTCAATTTTCAAACCACACACACCATTAGAAAATCTGGTACAACTTAGTGTGTAGACAAGATCTTAACAGCAGCAAAATTTAAATCACATTATTTTTAGTGGTTGTTGAAATTCAAGTTGCATTGATTTTAGTAGACTGGCTGAGAAACGACATTAGTTCAATTTGACCTCTTCCACTCTAAAGCTATCTACAGGAAAAGTTTGAATGCATTCAGCACACTGTCTGTATTGAATCCTGAAAAATGGGGGTACCATAATAATCAACAGGCTAGGAAATATAAACATTCTTCTCCTTCTTTCTTTTTTAATACTGAACAAAACTTTTTCCTTGCAATTTCTCTCTCCTTTCCCCCTGCACAGATTAAAACACATAAGAAGCACTTAGAGGATTCCCCGGGTTAATATGATTGTATGATACCATGCACTATAACCAAAAACTATGCTATACTAATTCCATGTGTCTCTCCTTTTTGGTGATGTTCACTCCTTGTCTTCTCCATTTAAAGAAAATAAGTCTTTAAAGGAAGTTGATCTTTCCTTTACAGCTCCCATGGGAGTTTTCAAAACTTCAAGAATGTTTCATTATGGAAATATGACTTGTGTTCATATGTTCTTGCAGCAAATGACCCCAAAGGAATTGGATGAAGGTTTAAATGAAAATGACAGTTTACTGGAATTTCACCTTTGCAAAATGTTCATAGATCAAGCAGTAGATTTTTTACTTAGGAAAAAAATTAATAGTGAAGCAAAATGGAAAGAGATCCTGTAGAGCTACAAACACTCTCTCTAAGAACATGGCTTTATCACAAGAACATAGTTGTAATTTCCCCCACAGTTGTAATTCAGTGCTTCTCTTCTGCTTGTAATAAACTTATATCCCAATTTGCCTACAAATTTAATAGTTTTATGATAGGAAAGAGATTGGACATTTCTTACTGGAAGTTTTTCACCTGCTTTCCAGTAACAGCTTCATTAAATGCTTTCATGTGATATATGAGTACATGGCCAGTTCCTTCTGGCTCTCCTGTGAGACTTGACATCCTTAAAACCCAGAAGTCATGGGTTTTCTGAGTCAGCTGAACTCCTGCTAGATCCTAGGTTATGTAAGAGCTTCATGAAATGTCCCCCAGATACTCAGAAATATTTTAGGCTTAACATACATTCAAGTTTTCTGTCAGTCTAATATGATTTCTAATATTTTAACCCAAATGTTTATACAAGTTGAGTGTTTACTAGAAGTAGTTATATTGACAGATAATTAGCATTTCCTGTCCTTCCTGAATTACATACAAATTTACTCTACTACAGCTCCCTAATCCAGACCAGGTTCTGTTGGATGCTTTAGCTGAGCGAAATCATTCAATGCTGTGTTCATCAGATCTGCAATTAGAAATTCTAATTCTGACAGGGTATTTGAAAATTGGGCACTTTTTTCTTATCTGAATTTTTGGTTGAGCTCACACCTTAAAAATGTATTTTCTTAGAGACAAAGTTCTGAGAAAGTAAAATTGTTTGCTACTTCACTTTCTAGGGATTTTTTGCTTTTTAATAATTTATTTCTCTCATGGTTTAAAGGAAGAAGAATTCAGCCTTATAGCTCAGCTGCATTAGAGAAAAAAAATATCAAATGAACCACTTCTTTGTAACATGCAAATGTTATCTGAGTTGCTGTTTATTTTAAAGGAAGTGCTGATGTTGGCACTTGTTCCCTGCGTGTGCTGCCAAATTTTTAGTGGAAGGGATTAGACAGAAAACAAATCAATAAAGTCTAGTTTTCCTGTAGTTAAACAACTGTGACTGCCCCAAAATCAGTTAAAAGTTGCTTCTAGAAAAATCAATCTTTCTTACAGTCCACAGTGCATAGAGAAATTAACAGAAACACAGTTTTGTCAGTATGAAGAGTTTTCCAGCTCAGTGACTATGCAAGAGGATTTGCCTCTTGCATCCATTGACATCCATTGACAAACTGCTGGAAGCACTGTGGCCAATATCCACTCTTTTTGCCAGAGCTCTGTATTCAGGGGGTTTTCTGACAAGTGATTCTGATTACCACATGTCTGTGCCAAATCTGGACTCTTCAGCACATTCTGCCCCACAGGTTTAAGCTGTCATGAACTTCACCAACCCTGGCTGATACCATCCATCCCAAATATATTCTACAGGTATTCAAAACAGCCTTGATGCTCCTATAGAGCCTGCACAAGTGAGAGGCTGCAAGTGAACATAGCAATGAGATCTGTCAAGGCAGAGCAGCTTAATCCACTCTTGAAGTCAGCACAAGCAAGAAATCCTCACTTCTCACAGGTGCATTGCAAGCAGTTTGGCAGAGGTTTCTTAGTGACTCAGTCCAAGCCAGCTGTACAAACCCTGCCTGGAACTGTGACCTGTCTGCTTTAAAACACAAATGTGGTGACAGTGTGCTGAAGTTGTGTGAGTGACCCGTCCCCTTTCCTCAGGCCACTGAAGTTGACACTATAGATAACATCATAGAGGCTTTAAAGAGATGTCTGCAAGAAGGGTATGATACTCTGCAGCTGCTGATCCTCCCCAAATCAGTGTTGGAAGATGACTCCTGGGAAGGCAAACTCCCTCTTCATTGACAAGAAGTGTCAGTGTGTGCAAAGTCTTCTCCAGCACCCCATTGCTGCATTTAACAGTAACCTCTGATACCTCAGTGGATGATATAAAATTGCAAAGGTTGCAAATATTTCCTGATGGAGATAATTAATTACTCTGTTTTTCAAATAATGAAGTCCTATAAACTACTAAAAATTAACATCAAGCTTCTTTCCTTTAAATAATCTCATATTCTCAGCTGTAGATGCTACTAATTCAAAAAGAATTAGTAGACTTATTTTAAGAGAATCAGAACATGACAAAATACAGGAGTAGAGGTTCTTAAAGTGCCCTGAAATTGTCCTTCAGTCTGTAAGTTAAGACTGCTCAGCTTTCTGGTTTGCAGTGGAGCTTTACCTTGTGGTGGGGACAGGAGAAGGATGGAATGGGCTTTGAGCTGTGACTTTTCTGGATGGCAGCTGAAACACATTAACAGTGCAGTAATCATAGTAAAGGATTAGAGGAAGAACTAGCAGGTAAAGCATCCTGTCTGTTTCGGATGAAATAGAATAATAAAGTTTTACTATTATTTGTATTTCTTCCTGGATTTACTCACTCATTTACAGAATAAGTGGCACACTAGAGTTCCAGTCATTGAGCAGTTTCCTACCTACTACCTACGGCAGCTGTAGGAACATGCAAACTGCGTTTTACACTGGACAGAAGCCAATTCCAAAACAATGAGAGATTTGAAAGCCTCCTGAATAAACTGGCTCTGTTCCTTATCCTTTCTTTTGTGTGGGTGGTGGTTTAATCAGGTTACCAGCACCAGTGCCCTTGCAGGGGTGGGCGGGCTGCTGTCCCTGTGGCCAGCCTGGGCTATCACAGTGTGGCTGACATGCACATTCTCCCTTCAGCTAGAAAAGCAGGGTCTCCTGGCTGTTATGTCAAACCATTCACACAGAAACAAGGTTTCTAAAGGTTTTAAATAATAGGAAACCATTTTGGAACACAAGGTTGGGAAGAGACATCCTGGCCTCCTTCTGGTACTCATTAAATCTGTCTCGCACAGACCACGCTTCATCTTGATTTTTGCCAGGACGATGGCACAGTCAGGTTGCACGTGGCTGTGGGGAAGGCAGGCTGCTCCATCCAGCAAGGAAATGCTAGGTGGTGGCTTTCTGGGATGAAGTTTTCTGAATGTAAGGAAAGTTCCAGAAGTAACTGAGTTTTGTATTGCAATGTTTGACTGCAGAGCAGTTCAAGGGGTCCTGGTGATGTGTTGCTGGATACAGGAGGAGCTCTGTTTCTGCAGACTTCACAGTGATCTGCTTTGAATTAACAGTTCTACCTTGCTGTTTCTTACTCAGAAACACTTCACAACAAACTTCTATCACAGACCCCCCTTGGGACGTGACTTTAGGGAGGAGTGAGGAATCTCACTGTTTTGTTTCCCAGCAGGGAAGATTGTTTCCACTGGTAACATTTTTCTCCCTCTCTATGCCTTTGTATGGAGGCAAGAGAGATTTTATCACTTGCTTCTGTTACTACCAAACTGTGGAATAAAGTACTTTATTTGCATTTCATATACTATTTTTACAGTCTATGAAGAATAATATTTGTGTTGAGCTGTTAAATATTGACAATGGTCCCACCCTATTTATCAAATACTGACAGCTGACCAAGCAAAGGAGTAAAAATTATTTGGAAAATTGGATCTTCTTGAAGCCTTTAAATATATTTCTGGAAGTTGGAGGCTTTCCCAGTTCACACAGCTACTCTAATAGCTAGACATATTTTCTCCCTTCTTATGCCAAGAACTCAATTAAGAAATATATAGCAGAAGGGAGGCATTTCTAAGGGACCTCACTTTTTTTTCCATTCTTAACAGAAGAAAATAGGAGGAAAAAGAAATTGTCTGGAAACAGTTCAATATAAGTGAAGAGCCAGCTTGAATTTGAAAATTTGGGGACTTTGGGACAGAAATGGTGGTGCTGAACAGAAATTCTGAACACTACACATTCCAGCTCCTTCCTGACTGTGCCTTTGTTCAGCAATGTTCTCTCCGAGATCTCTGCTTTTGGGTGGAGTCCTCACTTGGTACATTGTACAAACAGCACTGAAGTGTTTGCTCACAGTGTGAATCCCTACTCAAGAGTGGCTGCCTAAACCCAGGGAGCCACGACAGCTTGTGCTGTTCTTGGAGAGCATCACTTGGAGTACAGGAGTTCCCTGAGATTTGCCTACCAGCAGCAAGAACAAATCACTGAGCACTGCAAAAGCAACACTAAAAAATCATCTTCTCCCCTAAATGTAACTGACCAGAAGATATGAAGCGTATTATCCTACTGAAAACAAACCCTCAGTGGAAAAAGTGCTCTTGTCTTTTTTAAGTGGTGTCCACACATGCAGCACATTTCAGTTTGTTGATAGCATACATCCCCTTTTTAAAAGTAAATGGTTTTCTTCAGGCTATCAAAAAGGAGAAGACTTTCAGGGACTTTGGCTATAAAGCTATATAAACCCCAAAAGACTACAAATAATTCACTATTTGCTCCTTAAAAGCCAAGATAGATGGATAATACAGAAAAATCTTGTTCTGCCAGTGATCTACTGAGTAAACAAATTTACACTCAGCCTCCAGAATGCAGTTAATCCCAGCTGTGATGGGAATACGTCAAAGGAAACACATCTCTAACAATCACTGAGATACTCACACAGATAAACATGAGAATCTCTTATAAAAACTCCCAGGAGAATATAACACTTTTTTTCCATAGATATCTCTCCTTGTGAACTAGATCATTAATTATTGTACTCATATGGAGCCACAGATATCAAGAAGCCAGATCTACTGCATTTCCATGTATAAACCCAGAAATTTAATGTGCAATTCCATAATACTTAAAAGATAAGATCTGTTTTATAGCAAATAGAGTAATGTAGAAAAGACCAAAACTTGTCCCTGCCTGTTTGAAACAATGAGATAATTTTAGTTCCAGACAAGCCATTTCCTAACATTATCTAAACTATAGCTCATAAAAGTTTATGGACTCAAAATCCAAATAGAGTAAGAAAACAATGGCTCTCAGTATCTTCACTAATGATAACAGCAGTAGGGTGCAATAACATTACTGATTGCAGTGGAGGCAGTTTATTTTACCCAACTCTACTAGTAGCACTTTTTTTGAAAATTTAAAATAACAGCAAAGAAGTAGAATTTGTACAGGTGGTGTGCTCAGTCAATCAATACATGTGAGGGTGCTTGTATGACAGGACTTTTTGAAGACCTTCCTCCTCCCATGTGTCAGCTTGGAAGTTTTTAATCAGAGGACATTGCTCATTCCCTAGTATAAAAATCTAAGTATTAGCTACTTGGAAAAATAATAATCTCTCAGGAGACCCGTTTCTGCAACCATATTGAGTCCAACCTTTTCAAACCCATGTCCTTGGGCCTTTTAAATTTCAATTTGAATCCAAAGATAAACTGAACTCTTACACATCCCAAATCCATGACACCACCTCTCTCTCAGAATATGAGCAAAGCTTATTTTTGTGCAGCAGAAACACACAAAACCCCAAAAAGATCTATACTCTACATGGATTTTATGTCACTATCATTAATCAGAACATGGTCTAATGATACTCTCCTTAAAAATGGACAGTACCAGCAAGCCCCTGGAGCAGTTAATGACTGCACACAGGGTGAGGCCAGGGTAGGATGGTTAATACAACACACCCATTGACCACAAAGGATTTTCTGGGATTTCCCCCCACCCATAACATTACAGGCGTGAATTTAAAGCATCATGATCATGCATTTCCTAATAGAACAAAACTCCTGGCAGTTCTTGGAAACAGTGGCAGAGTGCATCTAAACTTCGCTGAGCAGAGGTGAGATTTCAAATCCCTGCACCCCTGAATAGGAGACCTGTGTGTCTGATGATTGAGCTTTTAACCACAAGCAGCTCTGATACCTGCTCGTCACTGCACACCTGGGTTTTGGCACGTTTTTGTTCATCATTGCAAGGGAAAGTGCACAGGCAGCCCATTCTGCAGAAGAGGCTCAGGAGAATTG
The DNA here is from genome assembly GCA_013400955.1 of Drymodes brunneopygia. NCBI lineage: Eukaryota > Metazoa > Chordata > Aves > Passeriformes > Petroicidae > Drymodes > Drymodes brunneopygia. Next base: position 450,099 of record VZTZ01026499.1, on the reverse strand, counting down.
CAGCACAGTAAAGGTAAAGGCACCAGTGACAAACACAGGCAAATCAGACAACTCTGGACCTGGATTCTGACACCAAAGCAGTACCTTACAAAGTACTGTGACATTGACAGAGTACTGTGACATTTTCACTTATTTCTGCAGCCCCAAATTCTTTCAAGAAGGAGACCTATCCCAAGTAGATTATAGGTTTCTTTTCCAAATGAAGGGATTAAATTATTAAAGGCATAACCAATTCCAATAATGAAAAACAAACAACCAATAACAAATAACCAATGCTTTACAGTGCAATAAAGAATTTGAATTTATAGATGATATAAAACAGAAAATCTTTTTTTCTGATGCAAATTGCTTTGAAGTATTGAAGAATGGGAGAAATTTCAGTATCACTGCATTATGATCCCACATCATGTAAAAACATGCCTGCTCAAGTCATAAAATAACTGCTGGCACTACCAGTTCAGATCTGTTCCCTGGCCTCAGGACTGCTGAAAACCATGCTATAAACCAAACCTTTTATTAAAACTTAGTCAGGAGAATAAGACACAGGTCAGACTGATCCAAGTGTTATTTGATGAAGGAAAGACCCTCCTAAGTATTTAGACTTTATAGCTCTAGTTTTTTCTCAACTGGAATCCATAAATGTTTATCCAGTCTTCCTATGATGTCCTTTGATCTCTTAGGGGTTTTTATTTTTAAAAACACAGATAACATTCTTGTAGCCATATTGGACAAATAAGTAAAGGAGATGACACAGTGATCTGAACCTTTGTTTGCATTTTCTCTCAGTATTTATAAACACCAAGGCAATCGATCATTGGCTGCCAATGCAAAGAAATTCAAACATATACAAAATACCCATGCTGATGTGATGTGTTTAATATAAGGAAGACCTATGGTGTACAAGAGAGACTTCCCATCAGTTGTTTGTAGGGTTTTTGCTGTGTGGTGCTTTTTATTTTTTTAAAGTCATTTGCTACTGTAGGACTATCACCAAACCCTCCAATACCGAATGGAATTTTTAAACTGGAAGAGATTGAAGGGAAATATGTCTAAATAAACAAGACAGAGGTTGTCTTCTTGTGAGAAATTTCTTAGTGTTGTGAAACAAACATTCATAAGAGAATTCAGCTCGAGGAAAGCAGGCTTTATGCTAACAAAAGATGGTGAAAATAATCTCTGCAGAGGGCAGGAGGCAAAGCGTGATCAGGAAGGTGGTGGGACAATGAGTGCCAGTGGGTCCCTACTGTGCAGGGTCTAAAAGATTATCACAGTTATCACAACCAGAGGAGCTGGGACAGCAGGAGCAGGGAGCTACTGTGCTGCTGGGGGGTGCTGAGCAGCACAGACTAACACAGGGACCACACTTACGGACATGAGAACACAGGCACCCTGCAAGAACCCCTGCACTGTGCTCCTGTGGGCTGTGCATCCTGCTTTGGTGCCTTGCTTTAGCAGTAAGAAGGAAAAGGTTGATTGAACAGGCAGCTGATGTGGCAAGACTCGGGCTAAACATCCAGGCGCTGGTGTTCTGTGCTGTAGTTAAAGCACCGTAGGAGGAAGAGTGACATTGTTTTAAAAGCTCGGCTTCAAAAACAAACATGCAACAAAGACAGGAGTGTATTCATCCCCTCCTATCACATCTGTGCCCTGCAGGCAATGTTCCGAGAGGAGTCTGTGAAACTTGTACTCGCAGCTGTCTCAGACAGCTCCACCTAGAACTGTCGGAGCCGCGGCTCTCCGGAGCCTGACTCGCTGCCAGGGCTGTGTACGTGATCCCCTCGTGTTCCTACGCAGTCCTGGCCGGGTTGAACTCGCAAGCATTTGCAAACACGCCGTGCAGGAAAACAAGGTAAACATGAAAACGGGCTCGGGAGGGTGATTTGCATCCACTGTGCTCGTTTGCTTGCACTGCAGAGGGGCAGCGATCCAAACACCCCCAGGCTCTGGGGAAGGACTGTGCTGCTCCCAGCCGAGGGGAGCTGAACCCTCTGGCCAGGCACTTGGAGATGTTCCTGCCTGTGGACTGAGCTGCTTCAGTGTTACCCAAGGATTCTGTACACGTTTTACAGCCAGAGCTGAGCTCCGTGCTGCCGTGGTTGCTGCATTACCTCCCTCAGTTGCTGAACGGACTGTTGAAATGGCAATTGTTTGTTCTAACACGCCTCTGCAGGCTCTGCTCCGCGCCACTCTCCGTGCACCCGGCCCTGCCCCTCTCCCTGCCAGCGCAACTCATCCCGCAGCTCCTCCGTTCTGCTTGCTCAGGCTCTGTGTCCCCGCTTCACCTTTCTCATTTAAGGCTGAGCACAACCCTTGCCGGGCCCCTCCCTCCTGACATCCCAGGCACAAAAGAAAGGGCAGCCCCACGGCTCTGTTCCATGTAGGAGAAGCCATACCAAACAGGCTTGGGGACAAAGCTGTCCCATCCAGTGTCAGTAATGCTGTCTGCACAACTCAGTCTCTCGAGGCTTGCACAGACCTACTCCTATGAACAGGGCAAGTCCCAAGTTTGCCTTCCCAGCTGAAATTTGTAACTAGAAAGTGCCATCCCAAGCTACGTGGACTCAGGGATGCTACAGGAATTCATTGACACAAAACCCACGTTCAAAACAGGGGAGTTTATGCCTAACTACTAATGGATGCCCTGTACCAAAATTACCAAATATTTCTCCCTCCTCCAGATCCTTAAAGCTCAGCTTATTCCTTGAGTCTATTGAAAAAAAAAGGAACAGTTCATCTGTGCAAGTACTTACTGCAGAATTAGTTTTGTGCATTGGACTGAGCACAAATGAATGGATTTACCTAATAAAATGATATTTGTCCCCATGGCTGTTAGTCTGACCAGAGAGACTATAGTTTTACAGTTAGATAGGGGAATACCTTTTAAAAATATGAATACTTCATTAAAGATTTTTGGCATAGCTGAGGTTTCCTGTGTTCTGAACACTGCACAGACAAGAAGTGCTTAAGCAAACAGTAGCATGCAAAACTCTATACAAAAGAAAAACTTGGGAATAACATGGCCTAGCAGAGAAGTTGTGTCAGGGGGAGACTGCTGAGTGGGTTTGGCTTATTTGTTAACCTGCAAGTGAGGTACAAAGCTTTGCTGCTGAACAGGTCATTCAGAGATGGGTGGAAAAATATTAGTTTTTTCCTCACCTGCAGGTTGTACAGGAAACTTGACAGTCTTGCTAAGCAGATGGCCCTAAATGCTACATTTTTTTTGTACCCCAGCTGGAAGCACTTACACAAAGGAACTGCTACCTGGTTCTCCCCAGGGGCAGATAAATCAGAGCTGTGCATTGGTGAGCACAAGTTCCACACATAAACATTTAGGCACTGCGATTTACTACTTGTAGATAGCTCCAGCGTGTTGATGTTCACTTATCTTCCATGTTTCAAGAGCAGCAGTAGAACTATTCCCAGTATGACAACATTTACAAGAGAGTTTATGCAGACAGATTTGCCTACTTAAGGCCCTCACTGTGTATTTAGAGCTGTTGCAGCCATGCAGAGTCCTCTGGCACGAGGCACCGAGCCTGCTGTCAAGGATGTTTGATATCCTGAGTAAAGCAGAGGCAAGACTCTCTCACTGGGGAACATTCAAGGTGCAGTGAAGGGAAGGGAGAGCAACTGATGAGATGGTGACAGACTTGTTTTTCTGAACTGTTCAATACACAGGGCTTTAGAAGAAACTTCCCCTCTTTTATCCTCTTCCCCACAGCACCAGCACCCACTCCAGTGAATGCTGGAACTTTCCTAAAATTGCTCTACACATTATCCTTACAGCTTTGCTTTTAATGAGGAAAGATTCTTTGATTTAGAAGAACAGAACCTGGAAGATTTTCATCAGCTACGTGGCATGGAATCTGGAGTAGCCTGAGACAGGGCCAAGCCTGCCTTTGTATCTGTCTCCCATAGCTTCAGTAGCTGCAGTTTTCTTACTGACATTAAAGTGGACTCAGACTCTGAACTGCCCACCCACAGCTTTCCACAGCATCTACCAGCAACTCCCTTTATCTCTGGGGCTAAGACAGACCACTGAAACCTTCTTATTTAACAGTGGGAGAATATATTTGGAGTCACAGATGAAATGGTTTCACCACCCAATAAAAAGACACTTTTTGTCCATCACTGACTTGCAGCCATGCATTGGCTTTGCTGTATCCTGGCATAGGGACCTGCCAAAGCAGCAGTGTCTGCCAGCCAGAGCACAGGAAGTGTTGAGAAGGTTTTTAGGAGAGAAGGAAATGGGTGCACTGCTACCTTTGAAAGACAAGTGGTGGGAAAGAAACAGATTCTTATCAAATGGGAAGAGTAATTTGGAACAAGTTGCACAGGATGGGGGGAAAAAGCACAGTGGCAACACAGGGACAGGGAAGGATGCTCAGAGGACATCCAGAACTCAGCATCATTTTATTATATACACTAGAGAGGTAGAGAATCATAGAATACCAGGTTGGAAGGGAACCTCAAGGATCATCTGTTCCACCCTTGTCATGCAATAGTTACCATCCAAATACTTTCTTGCAGAAGGCATTTCCTTCCTGCCTGATGAACTCAGCAATGGCAGCTGAATCAAACTGTGACCTTTGCTTTTCAACTTGTCTCAGTAATGAAGTGGACGAATTACACTGAACAGCATTAGCTGCAGCATAAATATACAGATTTTTCAATCTTACGCACTGACAGTGAAATATTCCAGACCTGCAGCTCACTCTGTGGTATAGAGATATGCTAAGCATGCTCACTGCAAACCCATATCTGCTTTATTATGTCCACCCTGATACCTCCCTTGCCTCCTTCTGTGCAGCAAACAGCAGACCATGGTCTTAGCCCATGATTCTTTGTCTTGAGGTGCTTTACAGTTCTTTCCCAGGCCTCTACAAAAGAAAGAATCTGTCCTTTGGAAAGACTTATGAAAAATATGTTGAGGGGGGAACCAATATTTCAGCTGGTTTTGCAAACTTGTTCACAGCAAAGCAATCAGGCTGTACCAAACCTCTGTCTTCAGTCTGTCTGAATTTAAAGCACTTCCAAGGCACGCTGAAGCTGAAGATGTGGATAATGTACTGGGTCAATCATACAAAGTACAAATTTGGAAAGGGAACATGAATCCTTCCCTTGTGGGCAGAAGGAGATGACACTGACGGCTCATCAGTGAGAATCACACACACACAGGCTTATTGAAGCCTCTCTTCCTGGCTGCTGAATATTCATTCTGGGTGCAGTAGGCTGGAGTACCATCATGGGGACACATTTTTGTGATGGAAAGTCCTGTTCTAGTATTGTTAAAGGCCTTCAGCACCAAACCTGTGAACAAGCTCTGAACAAGCCTGTACAGGAATGAGGTGGGTTTTTTGCTTGGTTGGTTTGTTTAATTGTCCTCTGCTTTCACTAATGACCGTGATGATCAGTCAATTGCTTCTTTAATTGCTCCTTGCCGACTAGAGCTTTCAATCTTTGTGATTTATGTGCTATAGTTATCAGCAGTCCAAATGCTGAAGTAGTTTGTTGCACACAGGAAATGTGACATTTCTTTCTTCAGAAAGAAGCACAGTCTGACATTTATACCAGGTAGGGAGGTTTAAAGTGCCTGACACTCTTGGCATTCCTAATTGCTCTGCATATTTCTCACATAACACATACAAATCAAAATCATCAAACTTCTATTTGTTATTTCTTGCAAAATTAGAGGAAAATAATCTCTTCTACAAGTGTTCTGCATTCTTCTTTTATTTAGAAATGTCAGGGTGTAAACAGAAAACAAAGTAGTAGCTTGTTTCCAGTTTTGCTTCCCAGAGTGCACTGAACAAGTGCCCTCTTACATACTGGGACAGGAGAAAAAAGTGATACAAGTAATAAGAATGACAATTCTATTATTTTCAGATTTCTCACATACAGAACATTCTTCAACATCAGCAAAGCTAAAACCCAAGTATTTAAAAAATAAAAGCCTTCAGAGAGTCTGAAAAAGCCTTGAGCAATTTCCTCCATCTCTCTAGAACTAAAGATAGCCAATTTTTCAATACAATACTAAGCAAACTAATCTTCCCTCTAAAATTCCTTCTACTTGCCAAGATTTTTTTTCCTGTTTCTTAAAAAACAAACAAAAGCTTGTTTTGCAAGAAATATGAAAGGAACCAAAGGAATTGTGTTGAGCCAAAAGTCCTGCTTTCTCCACCCTCACTGTACTCATCTGGAAAGCATCTGGCAAACAAATCCATTGATAGTTTAGAAAAGTCTTTTATCTGTCCTCACAGGCTTAAAAGGAAAGTGGAGAGCATACACATTCTGAACTAATTGCACATCCTCTTTGTATTATTGCCATTTTGAAAATGGGAGTACAGCACACAATGCACTCATAAAAAGAAAAAGCTTTCTCTTGTAAGGCTGCATGAAACTCAGGTTAGTAAAACTTGCAGGAGAGAGGGCCAGCTATGTTAACAATGAGTTATCCAAATAAACACAGATGAAGAGCAGCACATAAATCCTGCCTCCATACTATAAGTGATGCCAGAGCAGGCAAACCCTCCTTATGTAGATTTGCACAGTGTACATCTCTCCCCTGGTACATAAATCTAAAGCATGTGAGACACAGGGGAGGAAATGATGGTGCCTTTCATGCATATTTATGTAAATTCTATGATTACAGTGAGTAATCAAACCAGCAGCATGCAAATTTGAACATGCATCATCAAAGAAATGCAAATATTTATATAACAGTTTAAGTGGGAAACATTTAGAACAGTTCTTTTCTAGGAAAAGATTAAGTTTCAAATAGTTGATCATTGTAAAGTGGGAAGCTGGCTGTTTATTAGAACTTGAGTATTCAGGAGACTTATGAGGACCTAATTCCCCTCTGTGCTTATGGGTATCCGCAGGACTCAAATTCCCCTCAGAATGAAAACTTAACCTAAACCAGTATAAATTGCCTAATTACTATGGTGTATATACCAAAATCCCAATTTTCTATTTTTAGTCTCCTTAGTATTTGGCTTCCTGCAGCTTCCTGCAATGATAAATACAAGGGCTCCAATGCCATTTCCTGCTAAGTGGACACAGTATTGCTTTCTCACTCCTTCCTCAAACACGTAAGATGTACATGCAAGATGAAAGAAAAAGATCAACCTTTCTTAAAAAAATACATTATATGAACCATTGCACTATATTCTTTGGCAGATGCATAGTCTCAAACACTATTTTAAATCTGTTAAAGAAGTTAAAACAGATTTGCAAATGACTCAGACTGAGCAGAGCTCTTGGGACTGCTTTCTTGGCTGTATTGCAATCCAGAACTAAGACGAGATGGGGGAAGAAGCACTAGGGGTTTTTTTGCAGGTAGTTTAATGTTTTTAGCGCTGTCAAACTGGATTTCACAGGCTGTCGTGTTGTCTTGAAGGCTCCTCATGTCTTGGAAACTTGAGTGGCTCAGCCGAGCAGCAAGCACTGACAGGAAAGGTCACACTGCTGAAGAGAACAAAACAGTCCTCGAAACGCTATGAGCCACTGAATGTCTGAAGTGATTTGTCCACATTTTTATTTCTGATCTATAATGAGGGCCCAAGTTTGTTTTGAAGGATCTATTTTGGAGTGCAGCGCAGATCTGTGGAGGCTGCCGTGCTGATGACATTGCAGGATGTCTGGCAGTGCTCGCTGCCTTGCCGCATGCTCCTCCCAGCTGCAATTCCATTTTGGCCATTCCTCCGAGCTCTCTAATGGACTATCAGAGCCTGAGGATACAGATGTTAACAGCTCCCATCAGTTATAAACAAAAGCAATTACAAATAGAAATCAGGTTTCCTTTTCCTGAATGGCTGACTACTCATCTCTTGCTAGCGATAGTAATTAGGTGAGACTGTTACCACTGTAATGCCAGGCTATTGCTGATGAATTTCTCAGTGACTCTCACGCAGCAGAAGGGTCTCACTGCCTCACCAATAATCACGGTTAGACACAGAAGGGTGCTACGTTCTTTCACTTTCTTTGATTTCCTTCTACTCACTACCTATTTTATCTCCCCATCTTTGCATTCTATTCTGGTTAGAGCTTAGCTTCAAATGGACAACAGCATTGCTACCAGATTACTTTTTATGGTGGGATTTGGGTCCTTTTCAGGTTAAGTAAACTGGACAAAAGCTTTAGTCACAGAAAGATATCTAACATTGCACAGAGAAATTCCAAGAGCTGCTTGTCATCTGTTGGCTAGGGGAACAGACAACTCCCAGACACTTAAAAAAATTCTCTTTCAGTAGAAGAAAAACAGGATTTATAGGATTTAGACTGAGCTAACATACAATGGAATATTATGCCTGTCAATCCTCACTCAGTCTTTATTAGGCTTATCTACTTTTTAATAATTACTATAGCATCACACTTCTCTCATGGAATATTGTATAAAGTCTATTTCATTGAGGATTTTAAAGGTTTTGTTATTTCCACCACTTAAACCTAAGACCAGGGGGACAGAAGCCAGCCCACTATATATATTTTACACCAGTAAAATCATATTATCCCATTGGATTTCTATAGCACTCTTTGAGAACTTTAAGCCAAAGAAAAGGTGATCTGACTCTATGCTATAATTATCATTCAAAATATGCTGCTCAAAAGAAGCACTGGCCAAGGTTCATCTATAAGGTGTATGAGAATCTTCTAAAAAAAGGTATTTCATATAGTTAGCTCAGAAAACAAGCAAGCTCGAGTACTATTAGACAGTCCAGAGCATCGCCTTTTGTGACAAAACCTTTCCAGTCTTCTGCTAAAGCCTTTCAGCAAAAGTTAAACCTAGATTTTGCTATTTAACACCTTTTATTGTTCTTTGTAAGTTTGCATTCCTCTGACGAAATACAAGCCAAACCATCCATTTCACATCCAACTGATTACTACTTGTGCAGTTTTATTAGAGACCATGGAGCCTTATACCTTGTGGCAGTTAATACAGTCAGCATTTCAAAAAGAACTCTAGCCTGTCCTTCCCCTTCCTGGTTCACTTTGTCTACATTCTATTTATTTTGGAATGTTTTTGTAGTTCCTAAGCCTGATTGGACTCTGTCGATACTAACTCACAAAGCTGAAAGTATTAATGGCAAAGGTTACAAGAAGAGTATCTCATAACTCTTACTCAGACAGGATCTTGAGGTTAGACTCAAGTTGATGACTATTACACCATGTATATCATTGCCATTTTGTCCAGTATTACAACTACTTATTTTTAGAAAAGACTCACAACTAAGATTAGTTAACCAAAATGTTATCTATTTCACACCTTCCACTAACTAGGATCTTGTTCTACATCAAAAAATCCCCAAACCCTCCTGAAGTTTTACTAATTTCTGAAAGAGAGGTCTCTTCCAACCTTGATGATTGTATGATTGCATGATTCTAAGTGCTTTTCCTGTTAACTGTTACCCAAGTATAATCTTAAATTAAAATAAATATTTATTTTGTTAATAAAATGCTTAACTCATGAAAAGGAAAGGAGTAAGAGGAAAACTATTTTACTTACACCAAGGAAACTAGAACTGAAAATAAAAAGGGAGCCCCAAATACAAAAAGGAAAAGAAAATAGAACCAGCACTCATTGCCCGTGAAGTGATTCTCTGCTTGGGGCCGCCCTCAGCCCAAAGCAGAGCTCTCAGCCTGGCCAGCCCGAGGTCAGCGCCCAGCTGTGACTCAGGGCTGAGTGAGCAGCAGTGACAACTTGGCATCGTCCCACCCCCGCAGCTCTGTGATTGCCCCGCAACCCTGTGCTTGCACCGCAGCTCTGTGCTTGTCCCGCAGCTCTGTGCCCGCCCCGCAGCTCTGTGCTTGCCCCGCAGCTCTGTGCCTGCCCCGCAGCCCTGCCCACAGCTCCGCTGCGAGCCCCTGCTCACACTGAAACGCTGAGCCCTGCCTGCGAACAGGAGCCTGGCCAGGAGCCGGGCAGGTCTGTGCTCCCACAGCAGCCCCTCGCTGACAGCACTGCCTGCACCTGCTGGGGACATTGCCACCTCTCCCGATGGCAGCACTGGCTGTCTGCAAAGGGGCAGGGGGGATCTGTGCCCCTTGGATATCATCACCCTGGAGAAGCAGCAGTGAGACTGAGTCTAGAAATGCTTTAAGTTAAATTGCTTTTTGCTTTTACTAACCGTAAAATGAGGCATCCACAGTCTCTGGATTAGGCTTAAAATCTGATTTTTACACAAAACCACACAATGAATCCATCCCCTTGTACTCTTTGGGGACTACTTGTGTCTTCCAGATCTAAAGTCTCACATGTCTTAACACACCTGAAGTTATCCTTTCTTAAGCATGGGTTTTCTCCTTCCTGTCTACCTGTAAGTAGAAACTACTGCCCATATTCCCTTTGAAAAAACTGCTTACAAGCTAACCCATGCTAGCTCTGCAATAATTGGGTGAGAAACATGGCATAGCTTTACAATCCTTGCACACTTACTTACAGCATGGTGGGACAGTGAGTCTGTGCATACCACTGTATGGTTTCAGGCACAGCAACCTCCACTGCCATATTTCCCATCTATTCCTATGCAAATCCTAATAGCACATCACTTAACCATAGTCTGTCAAGCAAAACAACCTCTTAGATCTTTTATTTTTCCACTGGAAGAACCTTACACCAAAATTAGCCCTGTCAGTGGTACAATTATGCATACACACATTAGATAATCAAATAAAACCCCTTGGGTAGTCTGTACTGACAGGCTGTGATGACTGGCCTGCTTCTTAGATTGACAAATCCTATAACCTAATGCTTCTACAATCTTAACTTCTCCCTCTGGGTCCACTAAATTACTGCTTGTTGCTCTCTGTACAGCAGGATTTGGTAGAGAAAGTGCAGGGACAACTGGTTTTAACAGAAAAGAGCAAACACATAAACACTGAGCCAGGACCTCCAAAGACGTCTGAAGAGGCACCCAGAGGAGCATGGCCTGATTCCACATGCCCACTAAAGAGGCTCTACCCACCAAAAACAAAAGCACTTAACAAATTACAAATGCAATACTTGAGAAAAAACCTATGAAATGACACACACACATCACCCAGTGATCCAGTGAAGAGCAAATTTAAAATAAATTTGTTTTTATTTCCAGAGTGGCACTACTGTCTTTGTAAACTCAAAGAAGAATCACAAACTAAGACAATATTCAAGCCAAAGACTAAGATCAGGTTTCAGCTGCCTTTTTAGTATACTCTAGATACCCATTTTTTCTTGACTTTGGAAAAAGTTAAATAACTAAAAGAAGCAGCACCACCAGCGTTCCTAACAGTCTGAAAACCTCATGCTTCAAACAACAGAAGTATTGTTACTGATTGCCATGATGTTATAGTTGCATACTTAGCAGGAAATACATGCAGTATCCAGGACTCACACTGAGGTGCTGCAAGAGAAATAGCATGGATTGAATTCTTTCTCCTCAGCTGAGAAGAGAAAAAGCAGTCAAAATATACACAGACCTCCGACATACAGCAGGTCACTTGCAAGTCAAGAAATTACCTGTGTAATAATTAAAAGAAAAGCCACAGAAGTTACAACAAAATACTGAAGTTGCTCTGTAGTTACAAATCTGGAAGTTAAGGATGAGATTTGAGACAGACATACAGATGTCTTTTCTAGCACAGGAAATTGGGAAGATGCCAAATTTTATTTAGCAAATTTCACAATTGCAATGGTCCAAGAACTTGTGGGAAATGTCATCCTCTTGTGCTGTCTGTACTTTTGCCATTTTCTTTATAGATACAGGATTTGTTTCATGGTTTTGAAAAGCAGTTTTGCAGTCCAGGGGCCTATACTGTTAACTCCTTAATACCCTCTGACCCTTCTGCACTGTTACCTGTAGCTGCAAGGCTGACCTGATCCAGAGGCTCTCTTTCAATCCAATGGGTTAAATGTCTTCTTAAAAGGAAATAGCAGGATCCTTAATTTGCATGAGCAGCAGTAATGCACACAAGATGTTACAGTGAACAATATTTTAAAATATTTAGTGATACTGCAGGATACCACTAGTGTGAGTTCTTTTCCAATTGTAAATATCCCCACAGAAGCACAACACAGACAAAAAAAATTGCTGGTTGTTTTTTTCACATAACCCTTTTGATAGGTTGTCTTTCAAGATTTCAATCTGTAGCCCATGGGCTCTTCTTTGACACTAAGAAACTTTTCACCTCTAACATCAGGTTTAAGACAACAGAACAACAGAAAGTAGCAACAGACAGTCTTATCCAGAAAGCCAGCAGTAGATTCCTATATCAGTTGACACATTTTACTCAGTCCTCTCTTATAGAAGGGTTAGGTCCCAGAAAAAGAAAAATTTAGATTCATTGCATCTAAACGTATCTTGGACTCTTATGTGCTTTCTCTATACTTTAAAACTCAATGCAGTCTTACCTAGCTGATTCCCTCCACAGGGATATCCCTCCCTCAGCTCCCATCCATAGCAGAGATTTGCATTTCTGCTGAATGCCTGTGTTTAATTTTGGACATATGCACTCATTCTAATGAGGGATAAAACCCCTGGCTGCCTAGACTGATCTGATAAGCACCACTGAATGCACAACTGCAGGCAAACTTGGAGCATGTTTGCTTATTTCTCACAACAGGTTCTGTCCACTGAAACATGGCTTGAAATTAAAGGGTAAGCAAAAAACTTAATGAGGGGGGAGGAAAGAGAAGGGAGATTGAAACAACTTTCTTTAACCATCCTCTTTGTCACTGTCCAGACTGCTCCTGTTTAATCTTGCCTTGAGGTATTCCTTGTAGACGTTACATGGAAGAACCTCATGCAGGGGTATAAATCCTTGTTCACACACATACAGTTCTGATGGAACATCAGGATTATTTCCTGGGCTGCTTCACTCACTGATAGGATCTTTCAGTACCTCTTGCTCCTCCAGACCTCCCAACAAGGCTTTACCTGAGTATTCTGCTTAATTTAGTCTCAAATGTGTGAAACTCACCTGTCTACATTGTTTTAAAGGTCAGGCAAAGGCATTGAAAAGTCTTTGGAAACAAGAAATAGAAACAATTACTCCCCTTCTGCACATCCTTGCCAGTCCTGGGTTTACCAAAGGGGATAAATTGGGCTGTGTGAGATCCATGAAGTGGCAGTCAGAGGCATTGTATTCTGCCTGGTCCTTATCAGAGAATGGTTGGTATTTCTCCCTCACATTCAGCCCTGGGTTTTATTAGTTACCAAATCAACCTCTGCAGCTCGGTGGGAAAGTCACCCTGAATTACCTTCCTGAACATTTTCTGGATTTCAAATTCTCCATGACATGATAAAAAATAGAGCTATTTTGGGAAAAAGACAAGATGCTTTATACTTGGCACTATTGCATGAGGCTATCATTAATGCTGGACAAATCCAAAAAGGCAATTGAGTTTAGTCTAGCAAGGCAGAGCGTTACATTCTTGATTACAAAGTAGGAAATTAGAAGTTATCAAAACCAAAACAAGTGAGACACAGAACATATTTGAGTTCAATTCTCCCAGCTGTCTCAAGACTTCTCTGAGTCATGTCCCTGGAGCAGATATGGGAGAAGATGGGATTTGGTACAACTACATTACAAATTTTGAGTTTTAGAAATAATTTGACATTCCTGTGAAAACAGAAACTCAAGTTTGAGGTGACTGAGGTGGCTCAGAGCTGAAGATATCAGAATCTACACTTCATACAACATCCATGTCCTCCCCCTCATTTTTGGTCCCATCTTGAATGACATGAACATTTTCTCTGCCTGGGTGATTTTCTGACTTTATAGAGTGTTTTTTGTACATTCTTTTAGCTTAAGCAAACTTCATGGGGCATAATATTCTTCCAGGTTCATACAGCACTTGAAGTTGTATCTCTATACCTGCTCTTTAACTGAACACACTTTAACATGTCATTTTGTCTTCAGAGGGTTCACTATACAACATTAATATACAACATTAATCATGCAGATGATATACTTGGCTGTGAATGTGTGTTCCCTCCCCAACATTTAAGGGAAGGAGCCTTCAAATAAGGTGTGTCCCATTTTCCCCTAACACAGAACGGCCGAGGCTGGAAGGGAGATCTGGTTTATCTGTCCAATCCCCTGTTCCAGCAGGGCCATCTCTTCTTCTCTGGAGGGAAAGGAGAAACATCTCCACCTTTATAATTTTCAGGACTCTGCTGTGGTTGATCTGATCTAATGACAACAATTGTCCTTCTTCACATTAGAGGTTGATCCAGAAGTACTTTCCATCCATATCTCTAATCCCATAAATATGAATGTGCTTCATTCAGTGAAAGATTTTTATTTTTCTCTTGATCAAAAAGTCCCCCCCCATCCAGCAAATCAAAGATCACAGCAGTGAAGTACCTTATGCTACTGGTTTCACTCTCACTTTGCAGTTCTACATCCACTACTGGCACTGCCACAAGCCGGACATTTCAGGCGCTGTCACACAGGAACATTCACAGCTCTGTGTTTTTAATGCTATCGTGGCTTGGTTCATTAACTACTCCACTTGAACCTTGTCTTCCTTTCATGAAATATTTACAACTCTTTGGTAATATTTTGTACATCTGTTTTTTCCCCCCATTCATCTAAAAGCCATTACTAATGTTTTCATAATAAGGGACTGTTTTACTGAACAAAGACAACAGTAGCTAAGTCAAGAACAATATGAACAAATTAAAATTAAAAAAGGAAGTAGGGCCATTTAGAATTCAACAATACAGTATACACAGCCACAATATTTATTATTCCCTGCTAACACTAAATAGTATTGAAGTGTATTATTCTATTCTATTCTTCAAGGTCCATCCTGTATTAAATGAACTGAAGTTAGGACAGTATATTTCAGTCTCCTAAAGTAGCACTATCAGCTTCTATTAGAATATGGAAATAGATCTGCTTTTTAAAATTAGCATGTACAATAAAGCTTCTAGTTGAATATGACAGAAATAAATTTTGATCTGTCATTGAAAGCTACACAACCAGCTGCTTTTTCCTTATTCACAGGTTAAGTCTGTAGCTGGAAAATTCACTTCCCTCCTTGTGTTAGCATTCCCCACGATGGCTGGCAGTTCCCTAATTCCAGCAGAATGCAGCCACCACTGGAGCTTTGAACACTGAGGCACTTAGACTAACCCTGTGGCAGGTCATAATGCAGGTCTTTGGTCTGGGATGGATTTGTATTCAAGGGGAGCCAACAAAGACAATACTAACCAGAATCCAAGTATTCCTTGGAATCATGAGTTCATGGAAGACAAACGTTACCTAAGTTTTCATAGTGCTTCTATTTGATGATGAAAACTTGTTTTTGTATGAATACAGATGTAGAGTGCAGAAAAACCATAAATCTTTGGTATGAGTCATATCACTTGGCAGAAGAGTAAATCTAAAGCTATTTATTGATTTATTAATGAAGGAGAACACAAATCTGAAGTTTCAAAGTATTTATCTTTTATATTTCCTAACCTAAGTATCTGCATGAACAGGTTCAATACAGCTGTTTCATACTGAATGAACCTGTCAAGAGACACAACGATTAATTAATTATTTGATCTACTAATTTTCTAATAATTTAAAAAATCTTTAGTTACATACTAAAAATCTAAGCAGATTCTTGTGGATACATAGCAGTTTCCACCTTGGATAGTCCAAATGCACTGGATGCACACTAGTGGGTGGATTTTTAAGTTGTATTTGAGAAGCAATTTAGCCACTGGCTGTAATGTGAGAACTGTCTGCTCCAGCTCCATGCTAGGAGACAGACAGCAGCAAGAGTCATCATTTCCTCAGCGGAGGTGGAACAGGACTGATGGAAGAAACAGCTGAAGAGTCCATGGGGGGAGATCATGTAAAGAAAGGGCTGGATCACTGTTCTGATAAGGAAAAGAACATTCTTGCTTGCTCAATGAAAATGATTACACTTAATGTATGCCTCTAATCCTCCCCCATGCCCTGAAGACCTAAGTGAGCCCATGCACATTGTTCTCTGATGTTTTTGATGGCAACTAATTAATCTTAATGAGAGGGAGTGCTGACTTTAGGGGTTTTATCTCACTGCACTGCAATTTATTTTCATTGGCAACTGGTTGACTTTTCCTTTACAACGTGCAGCTTATGAATGTCTCAGTTATTTTGTCAATGCAATCACAGAGATTGATAATCTATGTTTAAAGTAGTATGTTTTTCAAAATTGCAGTTCAGAGTCCCATTTAAGTACCAAGCCCACAGTGATTTATTTCAGGGTTTATGATGTTCTCAGTTACAAGTTCAGTTGCTTTTGGAGCTTTTCCTTTGGTCTCCACTCTCTGTTCCTACTTGGATACTCTTGCACATCCTCCACTCACTATTCCCCAAAGGCTTTGGTATCCAAACCACTGCTGCTTTCTTTTTCTTGCTCAACAACAGCAACAGAGTCAGTGGCAATGGAATATGACAGAGAAATGAGTCACCACTAAGTACTTCATTAAACCACATATCATATGGAAGAAGTTACTGTATATTAAATATGTTGACTTGATTCCACTAATCAAATAATAAAATTCTACTTGAATGATAAAATTTGCAAGATAAGTAAAGAAATTCAGAAATGAAAAAGTAATTTACTATGTTGATGAAAGCAAACCCATCCATTCCTTTCAGCTCCTAGATTTAAGTGTTGTGTTAAAACCAAATTTTTAATTTGAGTGTTCAAAAGTAAAAATAACATGTGGAAGCAGTTTGGGAAATGTAGAACTCTTTTTTTAATAGGAGAAGAAAGCATGGTGGGTGTGGCAGAAGTAAGATATTCTAAAATGCTGTCACAGGACCTGGACTGTGCATTTGCACAGACAATACGATATCTGGGTAATTTTTGGGAGTAACTGCATTTATTTTAAACTAGATTTAATTCCATCAAAGCTTCTTTATACTGTAGAATATAAAATTATTTATATTTAAATTTCCTGTTTAAGTCAGATAAAAAATTTAAATGTTTTGGTAGCAACTGTGGCACGGCTGGAGACATTTCCCATGGGGATTATCATAGGCTTCCATATTCCTGCTTATGCAGGAAAGTGGGGGCTGTCCAAACAGGAGATACTGCTAAAAAGACAAACTTCTTTCACCAGGCTGGAAAACAGGAAAGACTTGTCTGAAACCTCAGGAGTGGGGATGCCTGGTTAGATAACTGCTGGATCAGAGCACATCCACAGTGTTTCCATGTTTCCATGAAACTCTCCCCCCACCCCAAAAAAACCACCAAACCCCAATGAACGGCCAAACAACAACAAAACCCCAATCCCTTCAGCCAAATTCTGGTTTGATTTTCAAGGCTGCTCTGCAATGGAGACTAGTTACTGCTAATTTATCTTTTATCTCCCTCCATTTCTTAGACCATTTGAACATTGATCATTGGTTTTATTTTAACTTACTGAAATCTGTTAATGGTCTCAACTGGCCCAGTCTGAGCACTCTGAATAACCAGCCCAGGTCACAACATTGCCATAAAACAGAAATATGGATTGAGATCCAGCATTAGCAGTGCTGTTGGAACCTGAATGCATTCAGGTTCTACAATAGGCTACCAATATTTTTTTATAGCCTCTACCACTGATTCCCTCTTGAAAAGTGATGATGAAATTTTACAATTACTCAGGCCCTGGTTTCAAACACAACATCAAGAGTTTCTCAACGCATCCCATACATCAGCATAATGAAATTAAACTATTCACTGGCTGGTCAACTTAAAACAATAAACAGAAACATAAATCCAAGCTCAAAACCTCACTCACTTTGCTCTTATTTCCTTAAGTACACATGAAGACAGACAGATTTTATTACAGCATTTCATATGTGTTCTTAAAAGCCACAAGCTAGTTGCATTTTAAACTGCAGAGCTTGAAGAAACTTGTACTATAGGAACTTCACTAACTAAAAAATTCAGAACAGAAGAATTGTGAAAATTCCCAAACTTACCTAGGCACATTGTTCAGAAGTATTGCAAGGTAAAAGAATTAAAACCTTAAGTTACTTTTCTGATCTAGTCCATTCTAGATTTACCTAACATTCAGAACATCTTCCTGCTGCTCTCCACGAGACGCTCAAAAAGGCAAATGAGAGCATTCAGTACCTTGGGAAAGCACACTGCTGGATTAGTCACCTTTACTTGATTAATTTTCATCATTAACAAGCATACACATCTTATTTGTGCTTTATGGAAATCTCATTTATAACATACATTTCTACATAGGCTTGCTTGCTTTTGCAAACTTAGAGAGCTTCACCTGTTGTAAGATTTCTGACATGTTACAAAGAGAACTCCCCCACCCAATACATCGTGCCAGTGTTTTAACAATGCAAGATAAAAACCCAAAAGATATGAAAATTGCTGACTTCATCAATGCTCAAGTATACTTCTGTCCCTGCACTTGCTCATGTTTCCTGGAAATGCTAATGACATTGATTTCATGACTCACTGGCACTGTGGCAGAAAGTTATCAAAATTAAAATTAACTTCCCACAGAAATACTCCGTATCTGTAAGAGGAGAGGCAAGCAAGCAACCAGGTTAAAACCTGAGGAGAACTGCCTCTGGAGCTTCCCACCAGCCATGGAAGATCTCATGAGATTCAGCTACATTTACCCACCTCTAGCAGCACAAATACACTGTCAAGGCATGTGAAACAGACCCAAATTCTTGTGTGGGATTATGTACTTCTCCCATTATTTTCCATTTCTCTCCTTCTAGTCTACTTATGATTGTTTTGACAAAGTTGCACTTTTCCAGAAAAACTTCAACTAGCAGAAGGCTGCACTTATGGCTAAAATATCAGAATAAGCAGTGGGAGTTACTTCCCACCCTGCTGTACTATTCAGTGCCTGGACTCTGTGTATCATTACCTGACAGACTGGAAAATAACTTCCTTCACAGATGGATTGATTTCTAATGATTAAGGATCTCTGTTGAACTCTGCTTTATTCACAGATGTTTCTCAGTGGTATCATGTGACAATCGTGCACATGCATTTCTGTTATTTAGATTTGTCCCACTCTTTTCTTCCCTCTCAGCAATACTGGCTTGGCTTCCCCTGCTCTGGAGTGCTGCCTGCAGAGGGAACTGGGATAGGCTGTTCTTAACAAGCAGCACATTCTGTTTTAAACCCTTTTGCACGGAATACAAATCCTTGAATGTTTTCCAGAAATCTGAAGTGTGTTGACTTCTATACTTAGAATAATAAACACAACTGTGCTTGTCTAGCTAAAGAGAAGTGGAAGTGCAGCTCTGTGACCCATTCAGGATAGAGCAGTCAAAATACATTCACCCTGCCCACACTCTCAGTATCACAACTGGGTTTCTCTGCGTGGCAGTGGTGGGGGTTTGGCAGGGGTGTTGTTGTTTGATTCATACTTATTTTTACTAAGTAGTTCCTTGGAGTAGCAGCCAAGATTTCAAATAGTTCCCATAACATAGCTGACTGATAATAAAGGTGCTCCTCAGTTTCTGCTATTGAATTGGGCAATTCCTTGAGCAGGGCATTACCCTATGCTATCAACAAACTGAGTATGCCACTTTGCATCAGCAGCAGACAGCCTGGGAAAATACTGCTTGACTGGCATTG
Organism: Drymodes brunneopygia; assembly: GCA_013400955.1. NCBI lineage: Eukaryota > Metazoa > Chordata > Aves > Passeriformes > Petroicidae > Drymodes > Drymodes brunneopygia. Next base: position 430,523 of record VZTZ01026499.1, on the reverse strand, counting down.
CAATTCTTTAACTAAAAAAATAAAAGCCTTCAAACTCTAAAGCCTCTAGGGATGTTAAGTTTAGCTAAAAATCGAAACGTTAAATTCCACCCAACTGGAATGCATAGCAGCATCTCAAATTAAGATGCTGTGACTAAGGATATGGTAATGCCATAAGGAAAAAGAAATCAAAGAACAGTTGTGTCCAAGTTAGGCAGTGCAAAGTCGACTGTGATATCACAGAAAGCAAGTAATGCCAACTCAGAGGGAGGAATTACCCACTGCACCTTATTCTGCTCTTTTATGTTGATGTTGAGGCAATACTGATGCTCAAGCCAATGAAGTTAAATTCTAACATCAGTGGCATAGCTAGGCTCACCTGGAAAAAGTAAACAGTCAGATTGTTCAGGTCACAGCCCAGCTGGGGCAACAGGAGATCAGCCAAGGACATGGATTGTGGCAGATCCCTCTGAAGTCAGCATGAGGTCTCACTATAACCATTTTTTATTAAAACATCAGCCAGAAGCAAAAAAACCAAATGTGGTCAGAGGAAGGAGGTGCATTCTAGGTATTGGCATTGCCTCCTTTTGTTTATGCCTAATTCTGCTGTGATAGGCAGGGAATTGTTGAACATATTAGTCTAGTTTTTCAATTGTATTTCTGCTGTTCACAAGTGGAAGAGCAAAAATCTAGTTTTCAGCTTAATGCATTTTTCAGCTCTTTTTGATATGAAAACCTAAGTTCTTTATAAAACACAAGGGGTTTTGTGTCTATACTAATTTATTAACAACTAGAGAAGCTCTGGGTTTTTATACTACAATAGAGTAAGATATGGCATGGACTAAACAACAATTACCTTCTCTATCACCATCAAAATGCAGTAGAGCTTTCAGACAAAGAAAACTGCTGTTTGCAGAATGAATTTTTAAATTTCAAGCAATTTTCTTCCAGAAAATCCCCTTTCCATTTTCATACAGGAAACCACAAGGATTTTAAGCAGGACATTAATCTGAGACTATACATTGCAGTTGCTTTCCTACTCAGTGTGATCTACTGGCTTTCTCACTGCTTCCCTTAATATTTGAACTGGAACAAAGAGAAGTCTGTCAAAATTTTTATTTCCTTAACTGGCATATCTGAGTTAATGAATGATATTTTCAAAAGGCAAAAAACTGGTTCAGACAAGAGCAGAACAGAGTTATTTATATGCTTTTGGGAAAGGGAAACATATAACATTAGTGCACAGCTGTAAGGTCATAAAATTATAAAATCAATACGTGAGTGTAGCCTCATAGGACCATTCACTTCGATTTTTGGACATTAACAGCTCTGCTAAGTGTTGAATTTCAGAGGACCATGAGGGGAAGTTTCTTACAAATGATCAGATTCTGATCTGCTTGTGAAATATTCAAGAACAGCTAACAGACATAGGCAATTAATTTTCCTACAGCTTTACTTCACTTGACCTCAGAATTAAACTGTTCCCTTCCTTGGGAAGAATGGCCTCTCTTTTCAGACACTGCTGCTCACACTGCTTGTGGCAAAGTTTCAGCTCCTCACAGGTTCCCTGTTTAGTGCCTATCACTGCCTCAAAGATTCAGCTCCACTGCAGTTTAGCTCTACCTTCATGTCTACACATTATCTGAACTTTCTTTCCCTTTAAAATCCTTAAAAATAGTCAAGCCCTGCAACTGCTGATAAGATTACATCTGTATTTTGCTTTCACTTAAAACAGCAGAACAAAAGGGAAAAGGCCACAAAGCACAACATACCATCAGGAATTAAATGGACAGAGAACTTTCATTTGCAAGAAGGAAAATGAAAAACCTCCCTTCCAGCTTTCAAGAATGCCTGACAACATGATAACCTTTCAAATCCTAAGATTTCTGCTAGGTTCCAATGAAGGCTTTTTAATATTGCAAAATAATGAAACAAACATTGTATTTATACCCCACCAGGTGAAATCCTCGCTGCAGCCCTCAGCCACCTCAGAGCAGCTTGGATGTTCTGCTGCTGGTGATGCAAAGCCAGGGAGACACCAGTCATTATCCTGGGCTCCCTGGGAAGGCTGCATAACTTGCCCTTGCAGTTTAATTTTGTTTTGATTCTCCCTGGGCCAAAACACATACCTCTGATTGTGTTTGTCAGCGTGGCATCCACAGATCTGCCCTGGATCTAAACCAACCATGTGAGTACATTTGCCATTTGATGTGGTTGCCCCTAGAGAATTAAAGCAAAGCTCTGAGGGGTTTCAAGCAACCCAAAGCTTGCTGGCTTTGCTGACTGTGGCAGAAGACTGCCCTGGAGGGGTCTGCTGAAGGACCTAATGAAGACTGCAGCACCAAAAGAAACCAGGTTGGCTAATACAGAGCTGGGAAGACATCGCCATTAATATCCCCACCTCTGATGCACTTTCAAAACTTTTTATTGCATAACCAGAGAGGTTTATTGCAGAGGAGAAAAACAGAAAAGGTTGCTGTGATGCAACGCTAACGTTTTAACAAGGAGTCCCCTGAAATATTCCTCTAACACTTGGTGATAGAAATCACAGATCACAGCAGCATGCTAACGGAGAAGAATGGAAGGAACTAGACCAGGTCACCTGCTTTTCTGTACAAGCCACGACTCCCCACTAGATCAGTAAGTCAAATCAGAGGAAGATAACTCACAATTATTAACAGCAAAAGTATTGCTTCTTCCAAAATGCTTCAGATTCCACTCAACAACCTTGGTTTTCAAAGCCATCAGTTGTCGATCAGTGCCAGGAAACACTCTGAAATATTCCTGCCATTGACAACGTTTGCTCAGAATCACCAGCTACAGGGCCACAGATGCCTTAATATATGATATGTACTTTAAAAAAAAAAAAATCTTAGGCTACATAAACTCAGAGCTACCTGAATGTCCTTCCACTCCAATGCTTCCAAAACTGTACAGTAAGAGACTGAATTATAGCTAGTAATATAAACCCCTTACAATGATGTGTGTGAAATACCAAGCTCATCTCAGTCAGAAACACTGTCCATGCTCTTCCCTGATAACAGCCAAAACAATAATCCCCTTTGAGAGTTATGCAGCTCAAAGTTCTGGAGACAGAATGTTCTTGATATAATTTGTGGCTTTGTTTCTACAGCACTTTGGTCCAACTAACAAAAATAACAGAAAACCCTAGTGAGTAGAGAAGTACTGTGAACAGATTTGCCTCATATCTACTAGGAATCAAAGCAGCCTAGTGGGTGCCCAGATTTTCAAGTCATGGTCTGATTTGCTTGAGAAACATGAGATATGTCCATGCACAAGACACTTCTGGTTGTAACTGCTCCCTTAATTTTCACCATGCCCTGGTAGTGATATTGAACCTTAGCACTGGAGTAGTCACAATCTCATTTTCCCCTTAAAGAAAGGACTCCAAGGCAGCATTATCTGAAGAGATCTTTGAGTAGCTTGCTGTTTGTACAGCACAACATCCCAAGACACTGAGTATCAATACACTATAAATTATCCTCTCAGTAACAGCCTTTCATAAAAATCTTTCCTTCAAGGATGCTGCTGGTCTTCTCTCCTTCCCAAGTCTGGAATCAGAAGTCAGAGAAGGCACATGTGCACACCTGAACTCAAGACAGGGCTTTTCACATTCCCTGTGTGGCCTCAGAAGTGTCTCTGCGTATTAAGCTAGACAGCACTAGATAAACAGTTCCTAACTTAAGAGGTGGAAAAGAGCTTCAGCAGCTGATTTGGAAGGCAAAGCAGAATAAATACTAAGTCAGTATAAATCCAGCCGTTGTGCCTTTTGCTTTCTGTCCTCCTGCCATTTCTAACTTTGGCTGTTTCCTTTGGGAATCGAGCAAAAACATGCAATTCCCAGCAGCTCCAGCTACAATGATGAACTTCCTCTAGGTTAGAGGTGCACAGAACTAAATGTCTGTTTTCCTAAGCCTGGTGAAAATCCAGAAAAACTTCTTTAGATTACATTAGTCTGTCTTTAGAGGGATTATAGTCAAAATAAAAATCCATGGCTCTGTTTATTTGTCATAACAAAGGTTCATACTTGTGAGGATTATTCTTTGCCAGTCAGGAGCCAAAACTCAACAGCAAGCACAGCTGCTAAAAGTTATAAATGACATCAATTTGCTAAGACCCACAGCAAGTTTAAGCCCATTTCTTCTCAGAATTCTCACACAGGATAAACCATTTACTGCTTGAATCTGTAATCTAATCCTTATTTCTACTCCTTCACTTCCCAAATCAAGTCTTTCATGTAGACTGACAGACATATTCTACAGTTTTTGTCATAAGAGCTACTTTATTCCATAAATAATTTTTCAGTATTAGCAATCCTCAATGAAAATCCACAATGTCAAGCTGATATTTCCTGAGTAAGAGTAGTACACCGCTGCTGCTCGGTCCTACCTGTCCATCTAATTTTAAAAGCTAAGCATGACATAAATAAAATAACTTGTTGTGCATGGATAACTGCAAACTATTTTTGTCATTAACTCAGCAAAGAGGAGTGAAACAACCATCAGGTAAGATCTTGTTTCATGTAAGAAGACATTAAGGCCCAGATTTCAAGAAAATCATCTTTAAAGCACTTTCTAATACAGAGGTAGTGTTTATTTTCTTGAACCATTATAGACTCAAGAACAGTAAAATTCTGGAACACCAAGGAGTAATAGTCTACACTAGGTGGCACTGCTACACACGGCTTCAGTTTCTTTGCTGTGGGTTCAAATGAAGCCTCATTTTTGAACAAATATCTGTATTAAGTCTGAGGGAGGTATTTTGGGGGAGCTTTGGCAAAGAGCAAGGAAGCATTCTTTGTTCTCGTGCAATCACAGACAACTTTCGCTATGTAATTATTATCTAGAAACCAACCAGTAGGAGTCCTAATGCTAATGCTGTTCCCTCCTGCAGGAATCCCACACCTGCTGTCTAAGCCAGTCCTTCAATAGGCACACACACAATCAAAGCCACACTTTGCCTTAGCAACACAAACTGGAGCCCAGTCCTGTTCTCTTCCACTTAAAAACCCCCAACCAGCCAACAACAACAACAACAACAAAGTAGTGTTTCACTCCATGCTTAAAGCTTGATAAAGAGTTGGTTGTGGTTATCACTATAAAACGTTTGATTTGCAGCCAGTAGGCAGTAAAATGCAACAGCTCCAGACTGTGAACTAAGCTTCTCCTAATCAGTGACTGGAGATGGGCAGAGCTGTGAGGATTTTTCCCAAAGCAAGCAAGGCCTACTGAATTACAGACAGAAGTGTGAACATACCCTGCAGAAACACAAAGTTTCTGAAAGCAGAATCTGTTATGGCCAAATTAATCTTTCATTCTGAGTTTCAGAATTTTAAAATCCATAGTCAAACAAAGTACTAAGACAGAAGAATTATTGATCCCTATTGACTCATACACCTAGAGAACAGTAAATGTTTGGTTTAATCCTATTCACATGCCTTTAGGGTGTTATATTCCTGTCTTGCTGAACATCACAAAACACAAATTCATTAAAAAAAGAAAAAAAGAAGATCCTACAAGAAATATTCCTATGACTTATGGGAAAAAAAAACCCAACCCAAACCAACCATATTGTAGAATTCTCACTCTTCCATGATAAACATCAGCATTTCTTTAAAGTCTCCTCAGAAGTCTTCTCTGACTACAAAGTTGCGCAGTTGGGGAATCTTACTAAACAAATCAAAGGAGTTTAATTTCAAATAATAATAAAATATGTCTTTTTTCTTAAAGCTATTTTTTCAGTATAATCAATCTCAGTACAGCAAAATAAAAATTTTTTTTAGACTAATACCTTCACCATCTTTTCCCCAGAATAAAACGAACCCTTAGTTTGTGCATTTTAGTCAGAACTACATGGTACAGACTCATTCTTTGCTTGATCCAAAACAGGAAAAGAGAAAAAGTAGAACAAGAACTATGATCTTGGCAACTAAAATGTCTCCTCTGTACTAAAAAACCTTTAAAGACAGAGTTTATAATCATCTCTTCTTCAAAAGAAGTGTCAGCAGACATTACTACACCATACATAGATTTGTGGAGTTGCTGTTATCTTTAAACCAAGTTTTAATCAAATTTCATGATCAGAACAGGAAGCAACAAACTGAAAGCAAACATTCCTGCTCCAGTCAGCTTTTAATATTCCTTTGCTTTGGTTTCAGTTCAAGTGTCTGACTTTTATTTATCTAAGAAAGGGAGTAAAAAAGTCATCATCTGCTGGAAAAACTGCAAAATGGAAATGTTGAAATGTATAAACCAGCTCACTGGCAGGTCCTCCTGACAGCAAGGCAAATGGTTCCAAGAGATTGTGTCTTTCTTAAAAGGCCAGAAAGTATCAGGCAGTCCCAAGTTATTGAACGTATTCTACCATGTGACTTCAATTAAAACAGTATTAGCTACTACCTTTGTGAACTTGAAAACTAGCACTGCATGAGTAGGTTTGAATATTCAAGCCCCTGATGCTGGGATGGAGTCCAAAAGGACAGAAATAAACTGACAGCATCCTGAAAGCATCCTGCTACAACATCTTACTGAACTGCCTAAGACTGGAGGGGTGCTGGTATCATGCTCATTGCAGAGAGGACAATGGTCTCACACCACATGATTTGAGTGCCCTGTTTTCCATGCAGATGAAACAGGTGTCATTATGAATCTTTTTTTTTTCTTTTAATGAAAGACAGGAAAGAAAACAAAACATGTATATGTTGATCCAGCCGGGAGGAAAAACATCCTGACAGACAGGCTGCTCAGAGGAAGGATGCAATGGGAATTGGGTGGATCAGTTCAGAACAGGAGCCTAATCCTCAGCCTGTCTCTATCCAACCCCCAGATGATTGACAAACACTTCCCAAGGCAGATACCTGGCATACGCTGGGAACAGCAGGGCAGGAATCTGAACCAGTGGAGTTGCTTAAGCAGACTACAAACACTCAGTCTCAGTTCTGTCCTGAAGCATTTCAAACACAGATAAGAAATGAAACAATCTCGGTAGGTGAGAATAAAACCTGACACACATTAGTTACCAAGAAAGGCTGCCAGCAGAACTGCAAGCAGAGACTTAAGGAGAGCAAAATTCACCGGAGAGGGGCACATGCAGTGGAAGATTTCTCATTCAACTGAGAAGCTGCTTCCCTGTCAAAAACCTCAAGAAAATTATTTGTTCCCACAAAATGATTTGAATTTTGACAAGTCAGTATTTTCCCTTATGTATTCTATGTAAAGCAGTCATTTTAGGTAAAGCCATTAGGAAAATTCCCCAGAAAAGTTCACATTAGTATTCCACTGCAAGATCAAGATCTGAAAGGCAATACCTTGCATTCTGCAAGGTTTCAAAAGAAACAGGCTCCTGCAGTTCCTCACACTATATAAAGTAATTTATAAGAATGTTTTATATGTCTTTGGATGAACTTTTAAGGCTGCTTTCCTCATGTTTCTGAAAAGAAAAATGGGACTGATTTTCTTTCTCTTTTCTGAAATGAAAACTATTATTCTAATGTATTCCTAACTTTCCATGAGAGATGAAATCAGACACTGAGGGGGAGACGTGGAACAGAAGTAACAAAGAGAAGGCAAAAAAAAAGAATTTCCTGTCATAGAATGGTTTGGGTTGAGAGACACCTTAAAGATCATCTAGTTACACCACCTTCCATTAGACCAGGTTGCTCCAAGCACAGTTCCAGGGATGGCACAGCCACAACTTCTCTGGGCAGCCTGTGCCAGTCAGTGCCTCACCACCTTCACAGGGAAGAATATCTTCCTTACATTTAAATCAAACCCTTCCCTCTTTAAGTTTAAAGCTGTTACCCCTTGTCCTATCATTGCCAGAAGTCCCTCTCCAGCTCTCTTGGAGCCCCTTCAGGCACTGGAATAGGTCCAAGGTCTCCTCAGAATCTTTTCTGCTTCAGACTGAGCACCCCCAGCTCTCTCAGCCTGGCTCCAGAGCAGAGGTGCTCCAGCCCTCTGAGCAGCTCCATGGCCTCCTCTGGACTTGCTTCCACAGCTCCACGTCCTTCTTGTGTTGGGTGCCCAGAGCTGGAGGCAGCTCTGCAGGAGGGGTCTCAGGAGAGAGGAGCAGGGGGCACAGTCCCCACCTGCTACAACCCAGGACACATTTGGCTTTCTGGGCTGTGATTGCACATTGCTGGGTCAGACTGAGCTCCTCTTCCACCAACACCCCCACGTCTTTTTCCTCAGGCTGGTATCAATGTCCTCAAGTCCATTAACACAACAAAACCTGGAAGTCTGTTTATGTTAAAACTTATTTTGTTTATGAAATAAAGATTTTGCATCCCAATATCTAGTGATATGCAAGTATCCCATTTAACAGTAAAGGTCCTGCAGTACTTTAGTACAGGGTTTAATACAGTGGCATTGTTTTTTAGCTGGCTGATCAATGCTGCTGGTCATGGACCTGCAAATGAGGCCTTCAAGGCTAGTCTTAGCATGGTGGGATTTTTTAGATATACACAAAAACTCCTTCAAACCCCACATCACTACTTTAAAAATGCAGAAAACAGTAAGTATATAGGAAGTTCACAAAGTTACAATTCTGCTTTCGGGAGGGTCGAGAGCATTATTCACTCAGATGCTACTGGAGCCCATAATATTTACCCTTAGTCATTAGGGGAGAAAAAAAAAAGGTATATTCCAAAGGGATAGATCCTTATTTTTTCATTATGGATTTAATTGTTCAGTATTAACTGATACACCTCCTCTGCAGCAGATGGGACTCCTTTCACCACAGGTGGTCTTCTTTGAGCACAATGTCTAAGCCCAAAGTTCCCTACCACAGGTTGGTAAAGGCAGGTTTCCCAGCAAAGATAAACAACTCAGCACAAGGCAGCTCAGCTCCCATGCAGCCACACCCTGCACCTGGCAGGGCTGCAGGCACTATCAAAGCAGGCAAAAAACCACACCAGAAAGCCTGTTTCTCACCTGTCAGGCTGGTTTTGGGTCATGTGAGGGAGGAGGGTGAGGGAGTGACTCTCCAGCCCTGCTCTTCAGTGTTTTCAGCACAAGTGATTCAACATTTTAAGAGTTGTTTCATTATGCTATGGCCTTAATTTATGGCATATATTTGTGAATTCCCGGTTTGGACACAGCTACAAGAAGTTGGGAGTGCTTTGTCTGTTACAAACATAACCCAAAGAAAGGAGGTTGCAAAAACTAATCACACAGAGTTTGAAAACCAGGCTTAATCTGAGAGGTGATGCTGCTACTGCTTCGAGTACACACTGAAAAAAAAAAAAAGAAAAAAAAAAGAAAAAAGTCTAAAAACTGCAACATCCAAAGGTTTGAATAAAAAATAAGAGCTTGCTGTAGTCCTGGGTTAGATGTCAGAAGAAACGAGAAGATGCACATCCACGTGGCCCCCTCATTCCTCACAACACGCCCACTGGATCTGGTTGCAATCCCACCCTCCTCAGGAATTCAGCAGCAGTGCCAATCAGCCTTGGCTATCTATAAACTGTCGCGAGGATTTTGGAACAGCTGCCAGCAGCTTTATTGACAGTCGATTGCTTTAAACTTTTGTTTGGATGCAAATAAAAGCTTTCATCCCGTTTGCCAAACACTGAAAGGTTAAGGCAGATGAGAAGACCTTACAGCACAGGAAGAAGATTTTATCTTCTGCAAATGTGATGGTCAAAACTTGCAGGGGATTAAAAAGCTCAAAGATGATCTTGTTATGTCTAAAAAAAGCCAAAGCAGAACACACAATCTCAAAAGTGAACAATTTTAGGATCACAAGCTAAGTGCTTTGAAGTCAAACTGTCCAAGTTAACATAGCATCAAATAATGTCCTGTGTTCTTGGAGTAGCTGTTATGATAAAGTTTAATATATTATTAGATCCCATACTTTCTTTCATACTTTTGCAAAGTAAAGTATCAAAAAGCCTTGCCTTCTCTCTCCTGAGAGGAACACTGCAGAAATGAGGATATTACAGGAATGGCTGAACAGTTCAGCATGGTTTGTATACACAAGGGGATGAAGCATATTGCAGCACTGGCTGACAATATACAACAGATTCCATATGTGCAACACTGAAGTAGTTGGAAAAAGTGATTCATCCTCCACAGAATGCAATGAGCAGTTTATGGCATTCAATATGCACATGAATATGGGTTCAGAACTTCAAAACAGCCTCGCTTATAGCTGGACTCTTATTTATGGGGAAAAAAGTGTTTAACTTAAACACTTGTTTTTTTAAATAAAAGTGTTGTGCTTTTAACTTAGTGGGGGAACTGAAGTAATTTTTGTGCTCAGGTGCTAGCAATTATTTGAAAGTGCACTTTGTCAGCACATAGCATCATGCTTTGGGCTGAAGACATTAAACTGACACTGTACAGGACATTGTGGTTTGCAAAAAAGAGATAAGAGTCCTTGCTATGTATCTTTTGATTAAGTCTGTACCTGAAGCACACAGTAAGTGTGGCTAACTCCAAAGATGAAGCTGATTTTTTAAATGCTGATGGCTGTCCTAGCAAGTAGAAGCTCCTTGTTTAGAGTACAGCCTCACTGGAGAAAATGAGTAGTGCTGTGTACCTTCAGTGGCCTCACTGTCTCCTGTTCTTTCAGATCCACCTCAGGGCAGTTCCTTTTCCCCCTTGTTTATCCTGCTGTGAGGACCATCTCAGCACCTGGTTGAGCCAGCAGGGCAAGGAGGTGTTTGGGCATCCCCAGAGCCAGAGCCAGGACATTCACCTGAGCCGCCTCAGCAGCTCTGACTCGCTTTGCTCCTCGCCTGCTACTGGGACAATCAGTCAGCAATCAATGCATACAACCCTGAGAGCAAGGGGAGCTGGACACAGACTGCAGATTTGACACAAGAGGAAATGAATATATACACTTGAAATTAAATGAGGATTGCTATATGTTGCTTTGGGAAAGTATTGATAAATAGGGGCAGTAAGTCACTCTGCTGGCAGTAAGTGCATAATAAAGGAATATGAGAATAGATACAGAAACATTTTTTTAACTGTAATTTAAGAGCCTATGGAATAGGCTTTTAATTACAGGAGAATAAACAGCTTGCTATAGCTCATTCAGAAGAATTAAGCAACAAAGAAGGCTTAAAGTTCTCAAATAGTCCATATATTTTTGAGCTTCGGTACTGTCTTTGTAATGCACGATTAAGAAAAATGCTGCTCTTCTCATGTAAGGGAAATGGCCTGTCTCCTAAAAGAGAAAAAAAAACCCTTAAAGCTACTATCTTGTATATATGTGCCCTTTTGGGTCTTCAACGGAAAGCTTCTCTTACCAGGTTGAGTCAGACCTGTTCAAAGTGACGGCAGAATACCAGCTGCTTTTAATTCTAAACAGATAATTAAAAAAAAAAAAACAGCACAGCTTCTTTAAATTGAATAGGCAGCATTGGCTTCCTGCTAACAGAGCTCCAATGGTAGCTGGTCTGTGGGTAAGAAAACAGGACATGTGGGTGAAAAGGGAGAGGAAACAACCTCCTTTGGGATGATGACTGGAGGTGTCCCACTGTGACAGCAGCCTCTCAGGCAGAACAGGTACTGCAGCACTGGACACTGAGCAACTCCGCTGGGAGGAACTGACACAGAAAAATCCAGTCTCCACTCCATCCATACTGTGTTCAAACAGGCAAAGCTTACTAAAATACAAAGATATACCTAAAACCAGAAGTTTGCAAACTGGAGTCAATGCAATGCTTCCTTATGATGTGGTAACAAGCTCTCCAGGACAACACCATCCTAACCTGAATGAAGAAACTCAAAATAAAAACCCTCAATGGATGAGACTAATGGGGAAGCTCAGATGAGAACACCCACTGGATAAATGACTTATCCCAACAGACTTCACATATTCTTTCAGGAACAATTCAGAAGTCCTGTACAGCTTTTGAACTCAAGCAATTTCAGTGCTGATGACAGAATGTTGCTAAATCCCACCAAACCCACAACCATTTGCACCTACAAAGTGTTGTAAGGTTTGTATTTTCACAACAGCTAAAGGCTGTTTTGATCTGGTAACTACAATAGCGTCCACATACATAAAAGGCTGCTAAGGATAAGACCTTTACCTTCCACCACCTCCTGCAGAGCAGCACTGCAGTGAAACTACAGCAGTTCTACAAGGTTGTGGAAGTGAGGAACAAGCTAATTTGTCTTCTTTGCAGGACAATTTCCCCAGAAAAACACTTGCTTCCAGAGGAGAATTCGACTCCCATCAGCAGGAGATTATGCCCCATATATTGATAATACGATTATTTAATTTTTTTATAACCTACAGTCTGAGGAATAAAGAAACTGTTGAAGTTATGCCCTTAAAAGTTTTTCTCTCCTCAGCTTTTGTAGGAGAGTACTTGATGCACCTTCAGTTATCTAAAATTTATTTGACAGATACCATCTCACTTCCTGAACATCCTAATGATACTTTCTTAAAAACTAAAAATAAAAAAATACAACTTTAATAATTTTTACTTAAAACAGAGAATGCTGCTCCTTCCTTCAACAAAATCCTGCTCCTTGATCTAAACCCTAACCCTGTCCAGATCACTCCCAGCGACGCTGTTCACACTGCTCAATTAATCCATTGCTATAATGAAGAGCAGATGTCAATTCTGGACAACTGGCCAGCCTGGAGGAGCACACTCAGATTTCTTTTTGACTGACTTGTGTGTGTTTCTTTCCTGTGGAAGCAGGAATTGGGCCAGAGAGAAAAGGGAGGAGGGCTGCACACACCCAGCTCTGCAAGCCTGGTACAGACTGACCTGACTCTCCTCAGTCCTCAGCTTCAAATCTTCCAGTCACTAACAGTCCTTCTGTTAGATACTAATCAGTATCTCTTGTTCACTGCCTTTATAAAAAACAGATCCTTACAGTCTGCTGCAATACTCTCATCTTGCTTCTTTTCCAAAGTTTAGTTAAACCAGAATACACACATATACAAATCCCAGCTATTATAATACAGATTCACCTGCTTTGTGGAATTATTTTTTTATGAAGGCCCTTATGGTAACATCTTAGTATTGGCAAGTGCCTATGTTCAAAAACGTTATGTCAGGCCATGACATATTTTATGATAAGCTTAAAAAATTATAGGTTTCAAAAAATGAGTTTTGAGCTTCCTTTGATGACAAATATATTTTCTTCCTTTTTTTTTTTTTTTGATATGAGGGTAAAAGGCTTTCTCATATTTCTATGACTGCCTTTGAGACAACAGTAAAGGCCTGAGACTTGAAATAATGTTGCAAGAGTTACAACACACTGCTGTTTCCTGATACCCTCATGCACTGTTTACTTAGCAGGATTTCAAATGCAAAATTTGTAAGAATCATTACTACTTCAAATTTATGGTTTTTGTTAAAATTTTAATGCACTAAAAGTTTAGATCTTATTAATGATAGGGCTCATGCTGTGCCCATTTAGTATTAATACTTGCAATTACTATGAAAACAATTTCTAGTTAAGAGTACACAGGTCCAAATCTTGCCTGTGGCAACATTCACTTAAGTAAATGAGATTAAAAAATGCATATCTGCAGGCAGAATCTGGTTCATTGCCATGTCCATGTGTCATACTGCACTCAATGCTCTCATGAAGAGTTAAATGCATATTCCACTGACTTCAACAAGTCTGTTTTCTCTCTTTTCTGTACTGCTTTCCTGTGGGATTTAGTTAAGTGACCACTAAAATACTTAAAATTACATGAGAATTCAATAAGAGTAACAATATTGTGTTTTTCTCATAGACACTTAGAAGGAGCTAACACTTGCATGCATGGAGACATATCATAATAATAAACAAAGATGGATTTCCAAATGATATGTAGAATTAGAATCTTTGCAGTGTGGGATAGTCCTCAGATCATACAGTTCCTGGATTTGAATTTCTGTGTGTACATATTTGGTAGTGTACATTGTACATGTGCACAAATTTATATGGGGAGAAGTGCATCTGCACATCAGGCTTGCTATTTAAGTGAGAATTATTTGGAATATATTGAGAGTGAGTAGTTCTCTTGGAGAAGCAAACAACATATTTTCTAACTAATTCTAAATGACTTAAAGTGATTTAAAGATTTGTGCTTTTTTTGGATTACAAGGTCAATAGCCAAAGTGACAAAATATATTCTTCCTCTAAGCAGTTCAAGTGTCTACTTTTCAAAATAATGTCTTCTTGTAGGGTACTTTGACCTTCCTTTGGATTTTGTTTGTACAATGAAATCCTACTCCTGCCACTCCAGCTGCATACTCCTGCAGACTTCAACCAATGGCAAATTTTCTGTGGCCAAGGCCTAATTGCCCCTCTGTAATAATACAATTTAGTCTCCTGTATTCTTATCTGTAACAGAGTGATGGGTTAGAAGTTCTTTTCTATGGTCTTTGGTTTGTAAAGCTCTGTTTGGAGTGTTGGATTGCTACTGCAATTGTTTTGGCAGGATGGTAAGCAACACACAGGTTTATTTGTGATATATTAAGCCCTTGCCATACTGCACTGTACTTCAGAGGCTCTGCAATTTATTGGTTTTTTGTTGCAGCTTGCCTTTAGTCCTTGCCGATCTATTTCCTTTTCTTTTCCAAACAAAGCTAGGATTGTTAAACCCTAATGTTAAAGAATTTTAATAGCTAGATCCAGTTACAGAGCTAATTTTTAATTGACTGTTGTTTGGCCAAGTTTTGACTAAATAGAAAAACTCTGTAAAATGGTCTAAAGAGCCAGTAGCCAACAGCATCAATTTACCCTCTGATTTAAAGGTCCTTGGACTCAATGCTTTTGCTGCTCTCTTCCGTAACCATTTTCTGAGGCCTGCTTTTAGGAAGTTCTCATAATATGATCAAGGCACTGGCAAACAACTTTGTTTGATCCAGTAATAACATTTCCAGGGGCAGCACTATAGTTTGCCTTGGCTACTTTTGCCAGAAATTTTTACTGATTTTCTTGAAGTAATTATTAGATTAATACAAAAAAAGAAGAACACCCAACAATGAAGAAAGATGAAGAAATGAAGGGTATGCTCTTCCTTTTTATTGAATGTTGTCTCCACAGACTTGCACATCATGCAGATCAGTGTGGTAACAAACATTTGAATGAATATCTCCTATATATATTTGCTGTATAAACCATGGAGCTAGCTCCCTGAAAAGCTGTGCTGTCTATGCCTAAGGCTTCCACTTGTTTTGGCTCAGCCTAACTGCAGCCAACTAAAGACATTAATTTTCAGGATAACTTTGGACTTGTGCAAGGGGCAGTGAAGAAGAGTAACTGATGGAAGCAGGGAAGGAGAAAAAGAAAATGTCTTCTGATCCCTCAGGATTTCGTAAGTTTATCAGAACTCCTTCCAAGCTCCTTGTTCTAGACTCAGCAAGCTTGAACAAGGACTTCACTTTTCAAGGAGTTAAGAATTATTGGGAAGCTCTTGCTTAACTTCCCAATGTTTCTTTGAGGGGGAGGAGGAAACATTCCCAAGGCTGGAGTGGGAAGTGAGTCAGGTGAGTCAGGTTCTTTATCAAGGATACACTAAGGTTTGTGCAGATCTGAGGCACTTTCTACAAGCATACCAGGGCTCTTAGGGATGAGCAAAGAACCCTCTGATCCCTACAGAGGGGAAGGAAAAGGGGGACAAAGGTGTGAGAACCTTGCTCAGTGGTTTTTAGGGGACTAATGAAGTTATGACAGCTCCTTTGGGTGGACTTTTAAAAAGCCATGAAACAAGAAAAGTCCATGTTATCTTTTCCTTTTCATTGCTTTCTCCATCCTGCCCCTCATTAAACTGTCCAATGGTAAAATCAACCTACAGCACTCTTCCTATTTATTCAATTATAGAAATGGCAGCACTGCCATACAAGCCTACATTTGAACTCAGTTTCACTGATGAAACCACTTCCCAATCAGCACCAGCTCATCAGTATTACTTATGTTGGCATGACAGTAAATGTAACTTCTTTGTGGAAAGTAAGCACAGAAAGGGTCTAGTAGTGTTGTACACTCTGAATCAATAATCTGGAGGATTCTTACACAGATTCTTGATGAAAAATCCAGTATCAGTTCTGTTATTGTGCTAAAAGTCTTTCATTGGTACATTGGTTTTCATTGCGACAAACTAACCGATTGGTATTACAAGGATGCCTACAGAGGATGGTGCCTTATATTCCTCTTTTTAGGAGTTTTGGCATAGTATTTCCATTTTGGGAGAAGTCAGATTATAGCCTGTCTAGGCAGAGATATATTTGTCAGAAGCCATTTAACAGTTGGACAAGTAATTACTCAATTACCCCACTGATCAGCAGCTCCCTCAGTCTGAAGGCTTCTTTTTCTTGGAGTCACTGGCAATCAGGAAGTTTCTTTCTTCCAGGTTCACTCATATTCCTGTTCAGATAAATCCAAAGATCTTGTTAGCCTGGTTTTACTTACAGCCTCTTATTGCACAGAGCGTGCCCTCATCCCTGCTAGTTACAAAAATACTGAACTTGTTCATCATCTTGACAGATACATGATAAAGCATAAACTGTAGCTATGTAACCACTGTGAGTAAAAAACTCCAACTTACTATTCCACTTGTTATATTACAGATTAATGAGATCAACACTTCTATTGCTGGTCCATTTACGTATCTGCAAATTGTATGTCTCAATGTTTCACATTGAACTTTCCAATGCACACTATGCCAGTAAGATCAATATTTGAGCCTGTATTTCCATTATACAGCCTCTCTTGGTCATGATGGCTACTCAGCCCGCACTTTCAGACTTTGCTCTGGAAGCTCCTCATGTATGAAAGGGAATTACAGCTACTGGAAAAAAAGGCTTTTCTGAAATACACAGGTAAATTGTGTTTACTGCATGACATCTGGTAGTGGGAAGTGGGAGAGATACCTCTGTTGGTTTATGAATTCTAGCTGCTTTCAAAGATACTGTCTAGGAACAGCAAGACAAGCAGGAAGCATGGAAAGGCATGGCCTGTCTTGTGTTCGCACACTAGGAATTCTGCTGTCAGTGACTTTGCTTTCAAACAGCTTCGCTGTCAACTTAGCAAAGTAGAAGGGGGTACTTGGAGATGAACATTTTCCTTCACGTCATCCTCCCTCATACAAATGAGTGAAGGGAAAGGCAGGAAAAAGGTCAACATCTCTTTCAGATACTTAGCACTGCATTAGGGAAAAAAAAAAAATCACTCAAAGCTCATCAGTCCAACACACGCCTGAAAAGCAGAACATGGATAATTTGTTTCCAGGAAAAGCCTGTAGTCATCTGGCAGTGTGTTAATATTGCTTTAAAAATATTTACTCTTAGCTTCTAACTAAGATAAAACATGGATGACAACTATTCAACAATTAAAAATGCAAGTACGAGGCATTGAGGGAGAAGAAAGGAGACTATTTTTAATGGTAAGTGTTTTCCTACAGGGAGAAGATTCTGCACTTATTAGCAAGCAGCATCTCGAATGCAGTACATGATGAAGCATGATTAACCACTTTCTAGTATCTTGAGTTGTTAGCAACATTTTTGGTTTAAAACTCAAGTGCTCTGTTGTCATATTCCACTGGCAAGCTTATCTCTGTGTGAGGGGAATGTTTAAGTGACTTCAGCTCCAACACTTCAGCTCAGTGGAAGTCAGGCTGTCACGCTTACAGTGGTTGGCTCAGACCAAGGTACCACTTTCCTGAAATCCCTGGGAATTGACGAACAGGGTTGTCTCCTCCACCGATGCTCCTAAGCTTCTCATTTTTGCTCCTTCAGCCCCAGAGCTACGAACATCTTGCCTGAGAGCCACTTGGAATTCCCATTCCAGTCTAACCACAAGGCAATTACCAGAAAATAGGTGTCGTACAAACAAAGAAGGAGCCACTACTTTCAGTGCCAGTGCCTCCTATCCAGAAATTTGGAATTCAGAGCATAGAGAAACGTAAATTTTAGTGAACAGTGGGGACTGTTTATAGCACTGGATATTCTTGTGTATGATTCTGAAGTTACTTGTGAACACAAGATGTGTTTGGCAGCTACAACAGAGCCAAGCTAATATCAGAGTGCAAAAGACACCATAAGAGATTACCATGCCACCAAATGCCATCCACCCCAGCTGAACTGCTTGCATTGTTGGGTACAGCTGGTGGTGCTTAGACTGACAAAGCAACTCTTTTATAGCCTTCCTATAATTTTGCTTTTTAGCAAGACGTGAGATGCCTAACAGCTGTACAAGGGCATTAATGCTGTACTTCAAAAAAATGAAGGTGCAATTGAGTAAGGTCACGCTACTAATTTTTGAGCAGTGACCAACTCAGTGTTTTTGCTCAGCATAATAGTTGGTATTTGTGTAAATACTCTAGGAATAGGGATGGTGTTGCTGGAATTCAGTACAGCTCTTACAGAACAGGTAATCTCTGGGATTGGGAAACACTGCTTGTAACCTTGCACGTACAGTCTGAACCAAAAGTGTCATGGTCTGCTGGATTTTAAGGTAACATTCAAAGCAAATGTTGACAGCAACTTGCACAGAACTGTAACAGAGGGCAAGACACAAAAGAAAACAATCTAAAGAAGAAAGCTTGGCAGTCACACGGGAACAGTGAGATTTCCTCGCCAACATCACACTGTGCTAAGGGCAGGTGAGACCTTTTAGCCATCTGTGCAAGCAAAGAGGGCGTACGAACACCAAAACCTGCAAGGCAGCCAAAAAGCCGAATTACGGTCTTCAGCCTGCTCGTGAGTCACGGTAAATACCACGGCCGCGCTGACGAAGGCCATGTGAAAACCAAGCTGGAAGCGGGCACAGCTGGTGACTGATGTGGCGATGGTGGCTGGTGAGCCCCTCAGGGAGAGCGGGGGTCGTGAGGCGCGGGTACTGACCTCGCTCTCACCTGCGCTACCCGGGGACGGCTTTATGAGCGGAGCTTTGCTCAGCTCTCCACACACACGTTTTCTTCCGAGACGAACAAGCCCAGGCAGCAGCGAGCCGGGCCTGGCGCGCCGGGCTCCCGGCCAGGGCGGCTCTGCCCTAACATGGCACTCGCTGCGCCCGGGGCGGCCCCGGGCTCGTCCCTCAGCGGCGCCGCCGGCCCCGCTGTCACCGTCCCGCCGAGGGCAG
>VZTZ01026499.1:342897-410952 GCA_013400955.1 Drymodes brunneopygia | reverse complement strand
CAGGGGAGCAAGAAACCGCCAGAGAGGGGGAAAAATAAAAAGCACGCGTTTGTTTACTACGAAGCACATTTATGTCGGTGGCCGTGGTGCCGCGCCGTCGCTGGCCCGGCTGGGGAGAGCGGTCCCAGTCCCGTCGAATCCCGGCCCCGCTTCCTCGCCCCGGGGTTGGAAGCGGGACGGGGCGGGCCGAGGGGCTGCTCGCCAGGGAGTCCGGGCTGGGCCAAGCCAGCAGAAAGTTCTCGCTCTCCACGGGATAGTTTCTTTCTGTTCTTTTCTGTAATGAACTCTCAGCGGAGTTCGCGTGTGTTGCAGTAACGTTGTAGCAGCTCTTGGCAGCTCCCCCCCAGTGGAAGGAAAATATACTTAGATGTAATTCAGTGCAGATTTCGGTTTATGAAGCTTTTGCCAGCAGTAAGCGTTTTTCCACTTGAGTCAAACTGCAGTTTCACTCACTGGTGGTTTTATCTATATGTAATGCCTCACTTACACCAGGGAAGTTGTGTGCCAGATACTGGACAGGCAGCTCTCAGTAACGTGGGTTGTCTGCAAATTCGAGTATTGAATTTGAGAGGTCAGCTCCTTGTTTGGACATTTCTAGGAAGAGCAGTGCACTGCTGCCCGTTCCTCAGCAGGCTTACCCAGGGCTTGCTCTTACTCAGAGAATGCTGCCATCAAGAAACCTGCAGTTCAGCCTCTCCGTTAATTTCTTGGCAGGAATACTTTGTTCACATCGTGCAGGAAGGTATTTTTTTTTTCTCCCTGTAGTTGGGAATAGTATGTAAATGATCAGTAACTATTGCAGTAGAACACCTTAGAAATATCTTCTGACTTGATACAGGGCTGTGAAGAAACCCACTGAATAGCTGTGAAATCCATGAATTTTGTTGGAGTTTTCTTTAGGAACTTTGGAAGTAAACAGCTGTGGTTGGCTCATCATCAAAAAACCAAAAAGTAGCTCTTTCTCTTTATTTACGTTCAGACTCTATACATACAGTGCTGGTGTGTTAGCTGTATAAAATAAGCCTTCTTGCCTGCCTGAGCAGATGTTTTCTCTGTCAAATAAAAATAGTCTATAGTGACTCCTTCATCCAGACCTGCTCTCAGATGTTGAAGGCTTTGCTGCCTTCAACAAGTTCGGGAAAGAGCTGTGAGGCTGGACTGTCAGGGCTGAGGTGCCAGGTGGCTGCAGATGTGGGCAGGCAGGAATCCACACAAATGGTTAGGGACTACTGTGCATGAGTTTCACTGGGGGGAGAAATGGGAATTGCAGTTTGCTGGAGAGTCCTGCTACATTTTTGTAAGAGAGTGTGTGACAAATGCCATCCTCAGGAATGCAGCTGGGGTGTAGGTACTTGGCACAGATGGTGAAATCAAAGTGGGAGTGGAAACAAAGGCATATGGTAAACATGGCCACCAGAAGCTGATATGAGTTTATTCAGCATGAGACACTGAAAGAAGGAACTCTTGCTGTTCTCTGAATCTCTTTGTGAACTTGTAGAGTTGAGTTAGGAAATAGACTGTTGGGATACCTGAGGGAAGATTCGTCCTCCATGGTGGATAAAGATGTGTACAGATTGTATCACGCCGGCTGCGTGGCTGACAGGGATGTTACCAGGTTTGCCCAACCAGGAATCCAGGAATTCCTCTGCCAATAGCCATCAACATTAACTGGAGTTAAAATGCAGCAATACTATGAAGACTCTTAGGAGGTGATCCATTTCTTGTTAGTATGCTCATTTGGGAAGGAAAACGGTGTATTAATATCATTTGAAATAAAAACAACATCCAATCAGTAGACAAGACACTACTGGTGTTGTATTCTTTATTTGTGGTCTGGAAAGACTTCTATCGTAAACATACAAACAGTGTTGATTATGCTGTGGATTTGCAAGTGAGGAAAAACAGTGAGTTGTATTTGGTTACACAGGTTTAAAACCTTGATAATAAAGGAAGTTGTTCAACAGACTGAGCAGGTCAAGACTGAAGGCTGCTGCAACATTATCTTGGACAAAGATTCTGTCTCAGTTCATAGATGCTGGAGTTACTGCTGCTGGCCAACATCCCTTAGAAGAAGTGAACATCTCCACTTTCAGTTAATGCACTTAAGCCCTCTTGATTTATTAGCATCTCTTGCTTCACAGTTGCCTTGTGTCTTTCTTTTACTTCCATTATTACGGCTTTTATTTTGTGGTCCTGTTTGTCTCAAGGTTGTTTCCCATCTCAGGTTTGACATTCCTTCAGTGATTAGAAGAATGTTGTACTGATGAGTCCCATATGGGTATTCAGAGAAGCAAGACCTTCCTCTACTTTTGCTAAGTATATTAGGTGTAGGCTGTCTCTTTTCATAATGCTGTTTCTCTGACATTTAAAAATGACATCAATGGCAGCACCAGGAGATTCTTCCCTTTTCACCTCAGTGGCTTGAATATATTTTGGTTTTCTACTGGCACTTCACATTCTATTTCTGTCTTGAGCATCATGTAAGACATGAAGCCCCCACATAAATCAGGACAAGAATGTGTTCAATAAAAAGAGATAAGTAGGTCTCTGGGGACAAGGTCTTTTATACTGCTAGCTGGCAGATGTACTTTCCACGTCCTCCTCCATGTTCCTGTTGGAAGAAGACCCAGCAGAATGAGGCACTGTGTTATACAGGAACTAATTAGAAAGAGATATACTCTGAAGTGAAGCAAACACTGTATGTAAAATCCATGTGATGCTTCAGCATAGCCAAATTTGAAAGTAGAAAGGAATGCACAGCTTTTATTGAAATCACATTGGTCTCAGAGGGAATGCAGGGGGAACATAAGCACAGCGCTAAGGAATTCCATTCATGGAGCTGTTCAGTGTTTGTTAGGGTTTTTTTGTTTTTTGGATGCTCAAAGCAAACCATGATCTTTGCAGTGGAGTTTCAGTTTTTGCTGGTTTTTTGTTAAAAATGTCACTGCTTTAGAGAGTAGATAATTTTGTAAAATATATCTGAAAATGTCAGGTGATGCTTATGACTTCATTAAGAAGATAAGCATTATAATTATTAGAAAATCTATTTTGCTGGGTGAGACTCAAGAGAAAGTCTGATGGCCCGAATTCATCCATCAAAGGAATTATTATTTCTCCACTGAATGGGGAAAATGTAATTACACCTTTTTATTTTGCCGGTGAAGTTTCATGGGCAGGTTTAATGATGGTATGTGCATGCCAGGTGAAGCCTCATAATTTGGGTGTGACCTTAAAATACAACCCTCTGGCTGTGTAGAGATCTTCACAGGAGTCTGTAGGTGGAGCAGAAAGTGGACTGACTCAAATACCCCTTAGAGATGGCTATAGGATATATATTTATGGTTTGCTTCTCTGATTCTTAAACACTGCGCTATGTTTGGAATTGCACGGGCCGCAAACAGCCGAGGTGGGCAGGATGAACACTCCCTCGGGTGTTTAATGCAGGTGTTCAGTGTCCTGAAATAGATCAAAATTCTGGCCTTCTTCCAGACAGAAAGAGACCTTCCAAAGGCCCTGGATGTCTCTGCTGAGGTGCATGTGCTGCCAGGTGGGCTCTGCACACTCACCTGCTCTCCAGGGATTGCAGTGCTCATCTCGTAGAAGCAGCAAACCCCCTGTTCAGTTCAAAGGCAGAAACAAACCCAAGTCCAGAGACTGCAGAACAGTCTTTGCAGAACTGAAGGGCTCTGGCTGAGCCTGCCCATCTGTCAGGGTGCTTGGTGTGCCCTTACCTGGCACTGTGGCTGTGCAGTGACCCAAGCACTGTCCAGCCTGGTCAAGGTGCAGCTGTGGGGTAGAGCAAAGTGACCCAGGGGCTGAGGGGATTGGGCTGTTCCCATGAAGCAGCCAGTGTAGAAGAGCTGTGCACTGAGTGTGCTCAAATAAGGGATAGAAATCCGTCAGCCTGGACTGGAAGAGTCCACATGGCAACTTTAATTGCACTGATTACAAATTACGGTAAAAATTGCGTTCTGGAGATAGGCTGAGTATTCAGTGTAATCCTGTTCTACAGTGTTTCTGTCAAACAATGTAGTAGTAGTTGTGGAGAGTTTGAGCTTTTTATTTTATAATCAACTGTTGTACCACCAATGGAAATGTGTTTTCACACTCTTGATAGATGATGTGTAAACTCCGAAATAACTAAAACCAAAATTTCTCAACACAGAGCTAGTCAAAGCCAAATCAAAACAAGCAGTTTGAAAATTTTACAACAGTGAATGCAACACATTTAATTGCTAGCAATTTCCACAGAGCATCTGCCAAAGTTAAAACAATATCAGCTTTTATTTCTATGGAATTAAACTCACTGCTTTCAATCTGGAAAGACAGACCTTTTCTGCTTTTGTTTGTTGGTTAATTAGGTGGAACATCATAAATCACTTGAGCTGTTCTGTTGTATCTGGAATAATCTTTGGGTAAGCAGCAGTTTGTAGTCAGTAGAGCCCAGGGTCTGAGATTCACTCAGAACTATGTTAATTTGTAGTCAGTGCTGCAGGTGCACTTTTTTTTATCTTTTCATTGACTGAGGACACCTTTTATCTGTCAACCTGATATAAAGGTTGGGTATTTTACTTGGTCTGTCATTCCCTGCCCTGCCAAGGTATTCAATAGGGACACCCTTGACACTG
Source organism: Drymodes brunneopygia (assembly GCA_013400955.1). Lineage (NCBI taxonomy): Eukaryota > Metazoa > Chordata > Aves > Passeriformes > Petroicidae > Drymodes > Drymodes brunneopygia. The sequence continues at coordinate 406,324 of VZTZ01026499.1, read as the reverse complement.
AAACGTGGCCACACAGTGACTGAGCAGGGGTGAGGCCAGGCCACACCTCAGTTCAGCTGTTTGTTTCAGGAGCAGGTTCCCAGGAGGGTTCTCATAGCTTGAATAGCTTATCGGAACAGCCCCATGTCATTGTCCCAGGCAGGGCTGTGCCAGCAGGTTGCAAAGGGCTCTGTGGCTCCTGACCACTGCCCTGGGGGGTTTGCAGGCAGTGTCACCTTCAGGTCACCCTCACACAAGGAGCACAGGCCATGCTCACTCTTGGAAGCTTTGCCCACTTGAGAAACAAATGGTCCCTCCAAGCTGGCTGTGTGTCGTCATGGTCAGCACAGTGTTACTGCACTGCCCAGCAGGCAGCACTGCCCAGCACTGCCTGCAGCCCTTGGAGCATGGCAGAGCTCAGCTCAGTGCCAAGGGCACGGGTATCATGCTAAAGCCTGTTGTGAAACACAGAGACATCAATGAGGTTGTTGAGAGGCTTCACAGGAGAGCAGAACTGCAGGGTCCTCTCAGGACACCGGGTCTGTCGCCCTGCTAGCACAGTCCCTGCATCACAGAAATCCTATCTTGTGGAGGATCTTGTGGAGCTCTCTCTCTCCTATGCTCCGGTGATTGTAAGGCCGTTCCAGAATGTGACAGCTCTGAGAGTTGTAATTTACATCCTAAATGTACTCACACCTGATTTATAGCCATTTATTTTCATCTCAAAGTTAAACAGTTCTTTTTCCTTCCATGTGTTTGCCTTGACCTGCAAGCAAGTACATCCCCATTCTGTCTTGATCTTTGAAAATGAGCAAGTCAGAACGAGAACTTCTTTTCTTGTTAAGCTTAGGAAAACAAGCTTTAAGTACTTTTAGACCAGCTTGATTGTTAAGAAGGTTTTAATGTATACCACAACTTTGTTTGTATTGAAGTGGTATCTGGTGCACAACAAGCAAACTGGCTGAACAGAGAGCATGCACTGAACACCTGAAATGATGTGTGCTTTCTTTCATTTTCTAAGAATACAGTTAAGCTCTACCCATACATACTTAAGTTACAAACATTTTATAACATGTTTTGCACATGCCTTTGTGAAAGCTGACAGAATACATTTATGTTTTGTAAGAAACCAGAAACTGAAATATACAAGCAGTTACTTCTTTCAAATTACTGCTGAGTTTTCTCAAACAATATGTGCTCTTTGAGAAATCCCTTGATCCATGGGGTGTCTTTGATTAAAGACTGTTTTGTTAGCATTTGCCACAGGTATGTGATGCTCAGCGTAAACTGAAGGTGGAAGAGTAGATGACTATGATGGGAGTCAGAGATTAATTGCAACCCTTTTGGGTGTTATTTAGTAATATGGCAGCCTACCTTACACCACTGTGCATTTTGTTGGGATTAGATGCAGATCTAGAACATCTTAAATATAAGAATATAATTATTTAGTATAAAAGTACAGTTACAAGAAAAAGTGCTTTAGGGAAACAGAAGAATGTGTAAAAGATTTACTTTTGAGGAAGGTGTGGTTTGTGCTGCTGGAGGAGGAAAAACATTCTGTTTCTGCTGACCACACAAAACCCTCTAAAAAGCAGTTTTGAGAAGGTGAAGTCCTAAAGGCTTCCATTCAAGTATGTCTGTTTGTGTAGGCAGCTGACTTCTGTACCTGCTACATTGTCTTCTCAGCATACAGTGGCTGGGAATGTCTCTTCCAGGTCTTGCTGGAGTATTTGAATACATCTATCTTGAAGTTTTTAAGCTTCAGGCTGTTTTTTAGAATTTTCAGGTAAGATGTCACAAGGCACATTTTCCCTGTAAGTGACACTTCTCCACCCCAATGCAGAGGGCATTGTGTCCCTTAGGTCCTGCTGGCTTTGTTCTGCTGAGTCTGCCCACAAAGGCTTCATGGCAGAGTGACTTTCCTCTGCAGTGCACACAGCAGGGCCATAGTGAAAGGAGTGGTAGGGCAAGTCTAAACCCAGTCCAAACTTGTTTGCAAATAAATGACTGACAGAGTTAAAGAAGTGGCAGCAATGCTGGCATCCCTAGGTCAAAACTTTATTGAAAGCATTCCTAAGAAATTAGAAACATCAGCTTCTTTGGATCTCCATACTCAAAGCTAGCTTTTGCATTTATGCTTCAAGTTGCTTCTTGGTTTTGTTAGAAAATATATGGAACAGCAGGGTTAGAATTTCCTAGATTTTGGAGTTCTGGCTTGGTAGCATAGATCTAATGAGGAGAACAGGATGAGAAGGGAGGAAGTCTGGAGAAGATCTGCCAGACCCAGCTGTAATCATTGTCTCTTTCACTTTTGGTAACTATGTGGGGTTTCTGAAGAGGAAACCAGATTTAGTGTTTATGATGTTGCTTGAGAAAGAGCTGAAAGGGTGCTTGAGCATCCCCTCACACACAGTGACAGGGAGGCCAAGCACAGGAGCTGGTTCACTCTAAGTTTGCTGTTGCTCAGGCAATCCCACCAGTACCAACTGGATGGATAGACATCCAAACACCATAAAACAAAAGGTTTCATTAAGCTATGATGCACATTTGTATCAGTTGTGGTGCACACAAAGGCACAATTTTCTGAAAGAAAATTGATAAAAACTGTGTCTTGCAAGTTTCTCTCCAAGCCCCTGTATTTCACTATCAAAACACAAGTTGACTGCTGTAATTGTGCTGGAGGTTGCTGGGTCTTAACACAGCCTGCTGCAATAAATCCAGATCTGCTAGGATGACCCTACTTTTGTTTTCTGCCATTGTATTAATAAAGCCATAAATGTTGTCATTCAAATAGAGCTCTAGAAAAGAGTGCGGGTTAATTTTTTGCTGTATTGATTTTTTTTTTGCCTTCATACAGTGGTTGAGTGCAGGGAACATTGATTCATTTCCTTCTGATTTCCTTGCTTTGTGAGGAAGAACTTTGAAAAGCAGGTGGAAGTGGAAGTGACAAGCTCACTTCCTTCCACATAAAATAGGTAGCACAAAGAGCTGTGGGCTTGAGTGTGTTCTCAGTTGAGCAAACACGAAGAGCTGATGGTCTCTGTGCTATTTAGGGGCTCACAGGACACTTAGGCCTCTTGATTCCAAAGCCAGCACCAAGCACAGTCCTGAAATTTTATTTCATGTAGAACACACATTGTTCTTCATGCTTAGCTTCATACCAGGAAGGAATTGGGTGGGAGCCCATGTGCTGTGTGGACTTACTTGCACTTTGCATTTCCTTCCTGGGTCCCCATTCAGTATTGTAGAGGTGTAGTCAGAGCCATCCAGCGCTGCTTGGAGGTCTCCACGGTGGCTGCAGAGACTGGTTGAAGAAGGACATTCAGTTTCTGTATTGACTGTTAGCTGCGTAACATCTGAGCATGAAAACAGGTCACAATTTGAATGTACACTTGAAGAGTGTTGGTGTTTCCAACTGTTAAATTAACTCAGACAGAAGAAATAAAGAAACTGGAGTAAGTTGTTTCAACTGGTGTAATTACTCTCTTGGTATTACATTTCCTGATTTTCTCGTCCTTTATGTTGTTTGATATTTGGGCATTAGAGGATTGTTGAAATCCTCAAAGCTCTTGCTGGCTTTGGAGAAAGTCTGCTGTCTGAACTTACTTCACTTTTGGTTCGAGTTCTGGGAATCACACAAGAAAAACAGAACCTTTCATACTTGATAAAAGAGAAAAAAAAGAAGAAAATGAACAGTATAACTGTTCTTTATAAACCAGGGAATTTTATGCAAGTTTAGAGACAATGGTACAGGCAAAATGTGAGCCAACTTCTGAGTTCTCTGTCATGAGACACCATGAGATGTGGCACAAGAACTCTGAGCAAAACATGTAAATCCAAACAACTTACAATGCATCACAAGATGACAGACTTCTCACGCTACAAGTATATAGACCTTTTCTTCTAAAGTCACATATTCAGACTTAATTATAGCACTGAGGGGCAGAAGAATTGATAATTAAGAGGGTTTGCTTTGATTCAGTTTTATACCAGTGACCTCAAGAAAGTTCAGCTGAACTGAATGCTTCTTGATGGCCCAAAGACCTGCTGTTCTAGTTGCAATGAAACATCGCAGTGGAGAACGCTGCAGGTACGGTAACTTGTTTAGCAGGATCCTCTGCCTCTTGTTTTGGGTGTGTCTTTTCAGCACCCTAAACGTGGGTGTTGAGCAGTCTGCACACCCCCAGCCTCAGTCTGTGCAGAGCAGGAGCTGTTCTGCAGATTTCCCTGTGTTTCTAGGAGTACGAACCAGGATTGTCTGTGTGGAAGTTTTCTCATACATGGGCTCAGATGAAGATGATAAAAACCCCTGACTTGATCTTAGGGAGTGAGGGGAGCAGCCAGTGTTGGAGGGTAAGCTTCAGCCTTTCCAATGCAAATGAGCTCAGGATAAACATGCTGCACTATGGATGTGTTTCGCTGGTTGCAAAAATCAAGTATGCACAAACATGAGAAACAGCCTGGCAGCAGAGCTGAACTGCATGGGAGGAAAGGAAAGCATTTGTTCTGGAGATGACATCTGGGTTGGAAAGTAGTGATAAAGCTTCTGTTTAAGAACTGTCAAAGACTATTTTCATTTTTGCTTGCTTGCTGTACTAAACAGCAGAAAAAACTCAAATAGTCATGTTTCTTTGTACTGATGGACATTAAAGATAAACTTTATCCTGAAGATAAACAGAGGCTTTTCTGCAGGGGATGTGTTTTTGTGTGTGATATGACATAGGGAGACAATCCAGTTTTGAAAAGTGTGTGCTTACTACAGTACAGAGATGTTGGAAACCCTGGCCTAGATACCTTATTTTACTGTGCAGTTCTGTGAAGGTTGGTGGTGCCTTACCCTGTATAAACGTACTTGTCTCTGCATGTCCAGGAGATTATAGCAGAGGCCCTTCTTAGCCACTTCTTGTAAAGCTCATCAGGCTCTCTCCCATGGCAAGTGCAAACTACTGCTTCCAAAAGTCTGCATTACTGGAAAGATTTGAGAGAAGTGTGACCTGCTGCATTTATCCTCCCCATGTAACATGGAGTAGCACTGGAACATTACTCAGAAACAATTCTTCTGCACTAATTGAAAAAATAAGTGTTGTTACTATAAGTAGCTTTCTGTTTTCTGGTTTTTTTTGTATAAGTATCCTGCAACTTAACAGCAGCTGTGGGAAACCTTATTACCACAGCAAATCTGAATGTGTGCAGTGGGATTGCTATAACTTACTCTTTCTAGATCCAGTGGCAGTCTGCAGTTGTAGCTCAGCAGTACCTGTCCACTTCAGCCTTACACCATGCCTTGTGAAGTGGTATGAAATGCTGAGGCTTGCAATTGAAGGGATTCATGTTGACATCCAATGTCATCCTTACTATAACCCTTGAATCTGTTTTTAATGGCACATGTGATGAGCTAAGTCAAATACTATGTTCTCTCTTGTCAGAGCTTTGCTGGAGGTTAGTACAGGGAGGTTCCTGAAATAGTTACAGATTGACAGGAGAGCTGAGCTGGAAGGGGCCTCTGGAGGTCTCTAGTGAAGACTCTGGCTCCAAGCAGGGGGTTAGATCAGGACGTTCTGGGCTTTGCTTCAGTCAAGTCAGGAGGATGTCCAAGAATGGAGATCCTACAGCCTCGTGGGCCCCGTTCCAGTACTTAATCATGCTCATTGAATATAATTAATACTTTTCCACAATTGGAATATTCCTTGTTGCAACTTGTAACTGTTGCCTGTGGTCTTTTCATCACGTACTTCTGAGAAGAGTGGCTCCATCATCATAAGTGTAGTGTGTCCAAAAAGCTTTTCTCATATATTTGTGTGTGTGTAAAAACTATTAAAAGAATTCAAGCCACTTTGGAGAATGATGAACAATATCTGTTGCATCATCCCAGTCATCATCCACGCCTAAAGGCAGTGTACTTAAACATCATGAACACCTTGACCTGAGAGCATGGTGTGTTTCAACTGCAGATGAGAGAAGGTGAAAAATCACTCTGCCCAGGAAACAGTTCATGGTAAATAAGAAAAGGAGTACAGCTAGTGTGCAGAATAGGATGTTACCAAAGTGTTTGGTTAGTAATACATTAGTAGAGTAAGGATTCTGAATGTTAATGCAAACAGTGCTCTGTAACTGTGTCCTTCCTTGCTCATAGGGAGAGGAAAGGAGCTGCCTGCTGCTAGAAGAGGTTCCCTAGGACAGGCAGGCTGTCCTCAGAGGATCAGGGAAGGAAGAGCTTCTTGCTGAGAGAGTGGAAGAATCTTGAGTCTGCACAGTAAGATTTTGAATTCCAGCATTGTGTGGAGTGGAGAAGGACTAGGAGTTCTCTCTGAGAGATGAAATCCAGAATTCCTGCCTAGAGAGGGATGCAGATTTTGTAGCAGGATCTGCGACATTGCTAGCTGCATCTTGAAAGTGGGGAGCTGCTCTTTGCTTCCTGCCCACAAATCACAGAGAATTTCTCTGGAAAACCTTCCTCCCTTCATTATTCCTTGTGCAGGCTGGGATGAACCATAGAAACTCCTTGGTCTCCATGGGAAGGGAAAGTTTGTAGGAGTGATTGAGGTTTGTGCATTTCTGGGATCCTGCTCAGGCATGAGAGATTGGATAACCAGTTCTTGTCTTTTCCTGGTAGTAATTACTTGGAAATGGTCTGTCTCCTTCCTTTCCCCCTGTGTATTTAATTCCTGTCTCCATGTGTCATTGTTTAGCACTGTGTGCACAGAAGTTGTAGCAGCTCGTGAAGGAAGCAGTTGCCAGCAAGTCAGGAGGAGGTATCTAAAGATGGTTGTTAGGAAGGGTCTTGGTAACAGAAACATCAGACCTTTCTTGCTGTCTTTTTTTTTTTTTTTTGTGTGTGTGTGTAAAGACAAAACAAAAATTTCTTTCATTTAATCTTGGCTTTACTTGGGTAAAACAAAAAATGTCTTCTCCTCACCCACCATACAACTTTATCTATCCTGTCTGAAAGACTTCTCTTCATGGCTGAAAACAGTAAAACAAGAACATTCATTTGATTGAAGATAAAGTGGATTCTTCTGTGCTGGCAAGTCTTGCTTTTGCAAGATTGTTTTTAATTAGGTTACATTTTTTGGTCTCTCTTACTTTATGGTACTTCATGTAATAAGATGAAATTGTATTGTTACTCTCAAAATAATACTGAGTACAATTTGGTTCTCTCCTTATATGGCAGATGATTGTTGTATTATTGAATGCTTAAATACCATCTGTGCAAGAAATGAACCTCAGAAAAAAAACCAACCACAAGACAAGAGGGTGCTGTGCAAAGACTGGTACATATCACAATGAAAATATTTTGATGTGGCATTATACAAACCCACAAAATATCTTCTTTTGCTTTCTTCTTCCTTTCATTCAAGCAAGGCTCGATAGAGACCATGAATGACATTTCTAGAAGAACTGGATTCAGAGGACCTTGAGTCATAGAGTAGAATCAGCTCATTGGAGGAAATTGCCACTTTCTGTTCTTCGTTGTGGCTGAGAAGGCAGAGTTTAACAGAGGAAATGGGAAAGAATACACACTTGAGTAGCTGCTTTTCCTATTTTAGGGTTTGACTTGGCTTTCCCATTCAGTTATTCCAATTAGATACCAATATAAGGCTATCCACTTATTTTTCACAAAAGCATTTTAATGCTGTTTGCCTTTGAGCTTGTTATAACTGCACTGCTGTGGAGATGGAGAGGATTAGTCTGGAACTCCTGCTCTCTATTCACTGAGTTATTATGCTGTCAATTATCTTTTTGTTCAAGTTTTGCAGAGTAGTTATTATTTGCCCTGATGAGAGTGCCAGTGGAGCTGCTTTAAAAATGCTGTCAGAGTAGTCCTTTTATTTGGTTAAATTATTCATGTGGTTCATGATTCCAGTAAATGGCAGTACGAGAGAGGGGGGTTAGATGTGAAAAAAATCATGGAAGCCTTAAAAAAAATTTCACAACCATCCTTTGTTCTGGATATTTGCTGTGTTATGTGAGTGGCATCATTTGACATCGTAGAATGTGTCCAAAAGAAAGGGAGAAATATGCATTAAGGTACTGATGAGTGATAACATGCAGATGATGTACAGAATGGTGCACCTTAACTGCAAAGATCTGCAAGGCTGCAGATTCCTTATAGCATACATTAATTGGCAAGAATTTCTGGCCAAGAAGAAATAGATATGTCAAGCAATTGCATTTTTCTGTGTATTAGTAGCAGTAGTTTTCCCTAACATATTTGTTACGTGCCCACAGATTTCCTGGGGATTCCAGCTAAGTACATTTTCTGATTCTCTTGTACATAAGAATATGGTTTTTTTCATGGGAGATGTGACATCGTAATAAGTGGGTTAAATAAGGTATGAAGGTAATAAGTAACCTACAGAGAGTATTAAGTGACTGAACATACAAGACTTAACTGGATTATTATGTGACTAATGGGTTTATTCAGCCCTGCCAGTGGGAGCAATATATTGAAGAAAATGGTAGTCCTTAGTCATTACTCAACGGGTAAAACTTATACCTGTATGAACAAAGGATGTGAGACCTAAGGTACAACACAGGTGTTACTAAATCTAGGAGGTAGTTCTTGATGCACTTAATTTTGTTCTACAAGCATCCTTTTGAAATCTGGTTATTCCTTCTTTGGAAGGATGGTTGAAACAAGACCTTACTACAGTCAGTAGAAATTCAATCATCACTGCATATGAGGCTGTAATTTGAAAAGTACTTCTCTGAAATCCAACATGAAGGAGATTTCCATCCTTGCTGGAGAAGCACACAGAATGAAACTTCTTTTTGTGTTTGTTCACTGCAGCCATCATGCTGGAAGGTTGCAAAATGCACCTCTTGGCTTCATTTCAAGTTGTGATTCATTTTAACACCCGTGATGCCAGTTAAGTATCTCTGGAGATAGAACATGTGCTGGACTCAAACTGCATCTGATGTTCCTCTCTCTAACAGCACCATAACTGCAGGTTGATCCACTGACAGCTCTTAAAGATTGTTCATATACTTTCTTATGTTCAACAGATTTATCTCAGCCTAAAGCCTCCCCAGAGCAAGGATGCTGATTCTCCTGGCCTTCATTATCGTGTTTCACATAACCTCAGCAGCGCTGCTGTTCATCTCAACTATTGACAATGTGAGTGTCATTTCTTCTCCTTGTCTCTCAAACACACAGGGATTTCTTTGCTTCATGAAAATTGAGTTTTTCTTCTCTATTCTTCAACTTGCTTACTGAGAGGACCTAAGTTTGTTAGGCACACTGGTGTCCTTAGACCTTTCTGTAAGAAAAATGCCTGTTGCTGGTGGGTAAGACTGTGCATGCACGTGCCATACATTTGTATGGCATCATGCTGTATGCTCCAGGCATGCAGCAGATCCTCTCCTCTGGGAGAGACTTGGCCAGGGAGGAGATTTACAGGGTGGAGGCCTGGGACTTGGTTCAGCTGGATATGAAGGGGAAAGGAGGGAAAAATCCACTGTCCTTTTGTGTCAAGTACATGAAGTCTAACAGCAGATAATTAATGTGCGGGGATAATTTCAGTCAAAGTGTGCTTTGCCTCACAAGTGTTTGTCCAAGATGCCCAGTTAAATTATGACAGACACCATGAATGTATTGTGTCTGTTAAGCTGAAGCAGTTTCAGCACAAAGTTTTAGAGTGTTTTATGTTGCATTCTTTTCAAATTTCCATTTGATTTTTGTGATCAGAAAGAATTTACCCTCCCATATTTATATCTAGCTTTTAATGGAATTTTCCATTTTCCAAAACAGCCCACTGTCCTGATCAGAAGTCTGTGCACTGGCATCTGTCTGTGAGGTCTGGTGTATATACAGGCTTTTGATAATTAAAATATTTGCTGCTGAAAATACTGTTTAGTGAACACCATGCTCCAAGTGAAATGTTACCCACAACGTTTTATTGCAGAAGTGTACAAACACAGGTGTTACATTTTAGTCAGCTGGTTGATTGTTCCATGGAAGTAGGTCATTATTTGAGCACTAGACCAGTTGTGTTATGCTGCTCCTTTGAATATTTAGAAAGCAAAGACAGGGGGCAAAGCAACTTATTCTTAGTTCAAATCTGCTACACACAAACCAAATTACTACAGAAATATACCTCTATGCACTCTGCTTTGTGTCATTAGCTACTTTTGAACATTTAAAAACTTAAACCATATAACCATCTTCTGTTAGATTTTATATTATGTATCTATATATTATATAGAGCTCAGAGCTGAAAAATAACATATTGAACTTGCACTGTAAAATCCAAATGAATGGCATCCTGAGAAAGTAATTATTCTTCTTAAAACACAGTGTTCCATTTATCCATATGCCTACTACCATAATATTTTATAGTTTTTACTGCAATATTATTTGCAAAGCTGCACAGTTAGCTCTGAGGCTTCTGGAATGTCTATTTAAGCAGCAGATCCTACCAGAAATCGTATTTAAGATGTATTTTGTCCAGCTCTAGTCAAAACAAAGGCCTGGGTAGCTATTGGAATGGAATGGGTTTCCTGAGGAAATGCCACTTGTGGAGTGCTTGTCATTTTCCAGGCTACTGTAAAAATCTGCTCAGACACTGCAGTACCATTTTGCCTTGAATGTTAAAACCCCAAAATAGAAATACCACAGGAGGATCTTAATTTGTCAGCAGCCATTACCAGACAGATGCCAGAGTGTACCTCAGCACAGCTGCATTGCATTGAGATTGATCACTTCAGTGGCAGGAGCCAGAACACCTATAAAGGACTTCTGTTTCACAGGTGATGCTATTTCCTGCAAATTAGCAAATGCTGTACCTTCAGAGAGGTGTGAATCCTAAAGAGGGTCTGGGTGAACAAAGCACATCTTGTCTAGGTGTCTCAAGGAGTGAGCAATCACTGACTATCCAAAATTTCTGCCCAAACACTGGAAATCCCTTGTGCTTTGGATGTTTAAGATGCCCTTACCTACTTCATAGAGGTCTAAAGTGAGAACATCATGTGGATAATTATATGCCCTTTATTCCAAAATGCCATGAGATCTCATATTTCATTTGAGCCGTTAAGTATCAAAAATGAAGAGAAGATTTTTCCTGAAGTGGATGTATCTTGGACAACAAAGGAGTTCTGTGGGCTTTTTTTTTGTATTGTTTCTTTCTCCCTGTAAGAGCCCTTTACTTTTATTTTGCAGGCCTGGTGGGTGGGAGATAACTTTTCTACAGATGTCTGGAGAATGTGTGCCACAAATACGAGCACCTGTATGGCTATCACTGATGAGTTCAATGGTGAGTGTCTTTCCATGTCTGTGTCTGCATTCCTTCAGCAGATCTGGTGAAATTGCTATGGAATTTACAGGGGCAGTTTTATAATTCTTAAAAAATCTGCATGTTCTAACTAGGCAGATCTTCTAAAAACTTTACTATGGGTTTTTCATTTTGGAAAGGCAACTGTTCTAATAGATTCTGTGAGATGAAAGCACAAGGAACTGTCATGTGCACTTAAGAGACTGGTGCAAGAGAGTAAACACAAGCAACTAACAATGACTGCTAACAAGTTGTTAAAAAATTAGGTAAAAACAGTGAAGTCATCTGAAGTGATAGAATTTGCCTCAGAATTGAACTTGAAGACAAGAACCTAAAAATACAGACACTGTGTATAAGAATGGGGGAAAAAGTGGAAGAAAACACAAGCTGGCATTTTAACCAAGAGGTCTTAATATACAGCCTAGCTTAATATCCTCCTTTATAAAAATTGAAAGTATTCTCAAATGTTCTATTTATTTCTCAACTTTCAATCTGTGCGTACATTAAAGAGGCAAATAATTCAAAGAACCGTGTACCTATGAAGTAATTTTGTTTTTCAAGCATAAGTTTGGCTTAGGGCCTGTAATGTGCAGTGAGCTGATGCACTCCACACAGGGTATCTCAGCTAACCCGGATTTAAGGGTTTGCATTTGTTCTCTGTATTCCTGTGTCCACTGCAGTGAGATACCCACACTGGGGAGTGAGGGGTGTCTGCTGCTCCCAGAGCTCCTGCCTGCAGTGTGGCTGTGCTGGAGGAGAGGGGCCACGGGAGCTCAGCCGTGTGGCCCAGCTTGGCTATAGCAGGGCTGCAGTTACACAGAGCAGCTGCACATGCTTAAAAATGTATTGGTTACTTCAGCTCCCAGTTAAAGGGAAGTAATGGAAGTAAGGATGAAAAACCTGAATGAGAGGAATCTTTAGTGCTAAGGGTGGATATCCTGTCTGCTTACACCTTCCTGGACAGAGTTGTCTCCAGGTCTGGTGGGAGCCTGGGGTCTGCATTTGGAAGCTGTTTGGGATAGCTGGCAGTTTCACTGTGCTTCTAGGACATCGATGGCAGCAAAGGCTGTGGTGTGGCAGAAGCAGTCTCTTCAGTATTTTCATTGTTTGATGAGAAGCTTCTAGAAGTCCTTAAAGCACTGGCTGTATTAATACCAAAGAAGCAGAGGAGAACCAGCCTCTGCAATGCACACACAACTGCTTTGCTGCATCTGCTGAACTCCTGCTTACAGAACAGAGCTCTGCCCCTTTACTCCTTGCAGGAGAAGGCAAAGAGAGAAACTATTTTTAATCAAGGCTGCTTTGTTTTTGCAGAGTATCAATCAATTCAGGCTGTTCAGGCCGCCATGATCCTGTCTACAATTTTCTGCTGTGTGGCATTTCTGGTTTTCATTCTTCAACTCTTCCGTCTAAAGCAAGGAGAAAGATTTGTGTTAACCTCTATTATCCAGCTCCTGTCATGTGAGTGATTTTTTGACACTTGTGACTTTAATGACGTTTTCGTGAAAGTGGGAAAGGGGGAAAAGGTTACAAAAATGAGCTGCATGAGAATTCTGTAGTGCTCTTGAGGCCATAGCTTATCCTTCATATTTGTTCAAACAGTGAACTGTTCCATTCTGTAATATTTAGGTAGTTAAAACATGGATGTCATCACTGCTCAGCATAAAGTAATTTAAACTTTGAAGGAAAAGAATTTGAGATTCTGAACTTCCTGAACACACTAAATAACTCTCTAATTGTTACAGGCAAGTACTGACTTCGTTTTTCATCAGTCTTTAAAACTACCCAGATGTTCAGAATAATTGTCTGTTCACTGCAAATGACATAGATACACAACAGCACTTCAAATTTAAAGCATGCCAGAGAAACTGAAAATATGTCTTGAAATGCTTCCAGGTTATTTTGAGGGTGGAAAATGAGTGTCTGCAAAGAAACGACATTGGTGGAAGCAGGTGACAGAAAAGACAATGAATAGTTGTGTGTACTGATAATATTTTAAAGTGCTAACCTTTATTATTTTCTTCCTCCTGTAGGTCTGTGTGTTATGATTGCAGCTTCCATTTACACAGACAGGCACGAAGAACTGCACCAGAGCCTTGGATACAGAATGGAAGTTTCCAAAGGCCAATATGGCTATTCCTTCGTCTTAGCCTGGATTGCATTTGCCTTTACCCTGATCAGTGGAGTCATGTACTTAGTATTAAGGAAGCGTAAATAAATGTCAGCACCTAGTTATTTCTGTCACTGTAGTACAAAACCAAATTCCAGTAACCATTTTGTATATAATCATTTACATGGTTTTGTAGTAAAGGTATTGTTTCTCTAAAAATGTACTGTGTTCTTGATATGAAACAGAATTAAAAAAAAAACCAAAGAAGGCAGGTGAAATGAAATGCCTGGCACCTCCAGGTCAGGGGTCGGAGCAAGACAGAGCCAAGTTGTTTCTTTTACATATTTCATCATCATAGATGGTTTTCCTTTATTAGACATTAACAGTTTGTTCCTGGCCTCTAGTAGATTACAAATAAAACCTGTACAAATTAATCTATAAGCAATATACTAAATATATTCCTGGACCAGATATATCCTTGGAAATATGTTAAATATAAGGGTGTGTAAAAAAACGAGGTCCAGATCACAATGAAAAAGCAAACAATTCTAAAGCCCAAAGCTGCACTCAGAGTGTCTGTCCTGGCACAAGACCAGTGTTCTGCTCTTTATAATGTGCAGTAAGTGTCACCAAGTTTTTATTAAAACCACTTGCTTTGCAAAAGTAAATAAGTCCTTTTTGTACTCCAGCAAATGTTTCTCTTGATTGTCTTTCACATTTAATTTAAGCACAGAGAGCACTTATCAGCCAATTCCCTGTTCAGCTTGGGCCCGCACAGGGCAGTGAGGAACTCCCCACTCCAGTCCTGAATCCCTTCAGCTTAGCCTTGGGCAGCCTTCCTGGAAGGGAGAAAAGGGAAACAGAAAAGCATTACTGTGCCTACATCTGCAGATTTCTAAGCAGACTAGTGATCAAGCAATGCCAAATTTAGGTTTTTACAGCCAAACTCAACACGTTTATTACACTGTTGGTGATTTCATGGTTAATGTGTCCTGTACAAAAGCATTCCCTGAGTCTGCCCATTAGGAAATTTGCCTTAAAAAATTCATTTTAAATTCCTTTGTGGATTTTACTGGAACTAAACACTGCTACTAAACAAATCAGAGTGCAATTACTATGCTTATGAATTCCAGGATAGGTTTTGAAGATAAAATGACATGGTGGTTTTTATTTTTCAGTAGTTTTGTGAGCTAAGTCTTTAGTCTAATACCAGGCTTAACTGCTCAGCAGGGTACTACTGGCTTTGGCTGATGGTGATTTTGGAGATCAGTGTGGAGAATGAATGAAGTGGCCTGTTCTGGTTAGTCACAGCTTTGATGCTTAAGTACAGATTTGACTTTTGAAAAGCTCTAAGAATTTATTTATTTCAGTATATTCACTACAGCTGGCCCAATGCACAGGCAATAAAAAAGTAAATAGGTTTTCAATGAGGTATTACACTTAAAGTAGAACAAATTCAGTCTCATAAGGTAATGTAGCTCTACTGAAGTTAATACTACTTTGTACATCAGTTGATGTCTAATGTAGTCATATGATGAAATTTTATCCGATTGCTTCAGATTTATCCTTGCTTTATCACAAAGGAAAAGTTCAGGTGCACAGCTTTTTAGGAACTGTCTCCAACATGAGTGACAGGTCATATAGTTCATCTTCATTCTTTCAGCATCCTAAAATGCTTTGGCATGTGCTCTTATCTTCTGGGAGCAAAGAAAGCCCAATAAGACTGTTCAAAAATTAGGATGAGCAAGCAGGACATCACAGTAAAAGTAATAATAATAGTAAAAAACCCACATCAGTTTGAAGAAAAGGGATTCTCCCCAGTCTAGCGTGATGCTAGTCTTTTGTCAGGTTTTTTTCCTCTTAGTGGGAGTGCTCTGAATCTCAAGAATTATTACCCTACTTTTTAAAAAAGTGTTTCTATAGTTTGCTGAATACATTTCAGCAAACCCGAAAATGAATACATTTCAAAATCCAAGTTTTTGCTAGCAAGCAGAATTTGTCTTAAAATAAATAGATGCAGGTTTAAGGATGCAAGTAGATAGACTATTAACTAGACATTTTGCTACATTTATTAGAATATGAAACAATAAGGGAAATTCTTTAGCAAATATGGATTAAAGCTCTAACATCTAGAGGAAAGTCCTGAGAAATTCTAAGTTAAGCTTTTATGCCACTGACTTGTAGAGATGCATCAGTTTCTTGCCTTGATAATGCTCAGGTCATTTATACAGCAAATATTTAAAATAAAGGTGTAGATATACGTGAACACACAGTTTCATTCCACAGTAAAAGCTCTGTCCCTTGAATAAAGTGAAAAGCGCACACACAACAAACACTGATGCACAACACCCCCACTTGTGTACAACACCAGCACGTGCATGATGCCACACAGAACAGATGTGGGAGTGTTCTGCACAGCAAGTGAACAAATACCAAACCAGTCTGAACTAGAGTTTGAGCAGGACAAACATATTTTAGGGTTTTTGTTCTACCTTATATGCCTTTAAAATATACCATTTTCTATGCTCTATATATTCTGAAAATGTACATGAAAATAAAGTTAACACAAATTCTTGTACTGTAATAGCAAACTCAATACATTTAGCAATCTGACCTTGTCTTTAAGCTTGGGATATATTTACATGATGTTGGATGAGAAATAGTGGAGTATTTGTGTGAACAGGTAAAATTAAATTCTTCCTGCCTGTACTAGAACCACAAGCTGGTTATTTTTGTCCTTTGTTGAAGACCTTTCAGGGTAAGCAGAGAAAATATTAGTGTATTGAATTTTTAAATGTATGCTGTCAAAAGAAGGTCTTGAGTAATGCAAGATCCACTGATGCTCTGAGGAGTTATTACTGTTAAGGGTTTTGTTATTTTCCGTCATTTGCAGAAACAGTCATAAATTTTAAGATGAGATTGAGTGCCTTGACCATATGAGCAAATAATGTGAGAAACAGGCCAGTGACTTCTGTATCTGCTCTGGTCCAAGCTTTGGATTTGCACTGAGGTGCTAACAGCACACATGGGTTTGTACAGATCCATTCAAAACTCCCCTAACTCCACAGAAATAACTTCCCAAACCTCATAAAACTTCTCCCTTCTAATCATAATGAATAAAAGGGAAAAGTCCCAACTGTTAAAATATTCAGTAGCAGCTGTGGATCTACCTTTACATTTTTCACCCAGCAAGTAAAGATCTGCAGTACAGGAAACAATCTTGGAAAAACAATCTATAATATTTATGTCAAGATATTTTAAAAAAAAATATATGTTTGTTTTTAGTTATGTATTCTGTTCAGGACAAGAGATGGGCATTACTTTGCTAAACTGTATGTTGAAAAAGTATTGCAGGTGATAGGATCTGTCCTGCTTAGACGAAGTTTTTTACCCAAGCTACAACAATTAATTTTATGTGGTTCTTAATGTGTTCAAAATAATGGAGGGACGGCATGACCTGTTCTGTTCTTATCTTGAGCATCGTGAAAGTTTGTGCCATTTAGCTAAACAGACCAAAGAAAATAATTCTTCTGTAATTCCTAAAAACAGGAATGAGCCATTACCTTTCTAAACACTAAAGACAGTTAAGAATCCTAAAATCATTGAAATAAAATAATGAAGTTGAAAAGGTTATTATATTTTTCATTTCTTTCATACGTGCAATAATCCCCTCTGAAGTAGTAAGATGAAAGAAAATGAAATGTGGAAGTAAAGCAGTTTTAAAAAGAAGACTTCATTTTCAAGGCTGTAGAATCAAGCTTACATAATTAATGGAATAACAGACTGTAGTAAGAAATATGAAATTAATACTGTCTGCAGTACAAATAATGCTTTGACATGAAACTCACTGCAAGTAACAGTCTAGTACTTACTCCAAGTGTCCTGAAGAGTTTTTTAAGGAGTTATAGATTGTGTATCACCAAATAGTCTGTAACACCCAAATAGATATTTTCACTGAATGACAAAGTAACTCTTTTTTGGGACTATAACCTGTAACAGACAGCAAGGCACTGAAGTGGAAAAGCCCTTATTTGTCTGTTTTCTTCCAGAGTGAAGTAGAATTACTACTAAGGTTTTAATGGAACAGACACAGATGGTAACTGCATAGGGAAGCACATTTGGATCAGTTTCTGTAAGGGTCCATGATAGTCCAATCCCCTTTGGATTTTGCACTTGAGCCTCTTTTAGTTTTGAGATTCTGAGAAAGGTCTTTGAATCCTTCAGGAAGCACTGGACAAAAAGGATCCTTGGCAAGATCTGGATACCTGGAGGCAGACTGGCTACTGCTTCAAAGTCTAGGCACTGAGACAAAACCAGTTGTTAGTGCACCAACAAAAATAAGCCACTCACACTACTTTATATTCATACTAACTTAAATTAATTTAAATCTATAAATCCTCATTTAAATCTATAAGCTGAACTGCTGCTGTCTGTACAGTTTCCAGACTAACAGAACTGGCCCAGACTACCTGACATTCATGAATTAATATTCAGCATCTTTGCTGACCTTTGGTTTCTATCTGTCCACTCAGGTTTCCCCAAGGTAGAAAACCCTCCTGACACACTGGTAACAACAACTTAGAATCACCTTGTGCTATCAAAAAGAGGGCTGAGGAAGCTCCCATTGCATTTAGAGGGTATTTGTTTATCTTGGATCATTACTGCACTAACTGAATTTTTAAAGGAAAGTGTATGCTTTTCTTTTTAATCCTTCCCCAAAAAATTTAGCCAAAATGTCAAAAAGCTGTGCATGTACGTAGTTACTTAGTTTTAAAACAGGTGTACATTGCACAGATGAATAAAAATGCAGGTGCCTTAATGAAATTAAACTCCTGTAATAAATGTCAGCAAGTATGAAACAGTGCCAGTGATACCCAAACTGTATCATATGGTGCAGGCTTTGGTCTGTTTTACTGTTGCTGCTCGAAGAAGAAAGCTTTTGTTCCATCTCTCTTCAAAAACCTGCAAAAGTGGCTTTCTAACAAAGCTTTTGTTGCTGTCATAAATGCTAAAGTTCAGAAAACGTCATTTAAACCAAGCAGGCAAATATTGTTACAAAGGACAAGGTAGGAATATAATGTGTGCACTGATTCAATTTTCTCAGTATCAACAAGATTTTATCAACAAGAAGTAAAAAAATGTGCCATACTGAGACCTTCTTTTAAATTTTATTTTTCTTTTTAGCATAAAAATCTTAGGTTTAAAGTATCAGTATTGAAGACTTAAATATGCTTTGGAAGTTAAAAGTCTAAAAGCTCTTACAGTAAAAGTTTAAATCCTTTTGTCAAATGATGTTTTTTACACATTTTTAGGCCTAACAGATTAGGAGGGGGAGGGAAAGGAAGGAAAAGGACAAAGTAAGGAAAAAGAAGATAAAAGGGGAAGGACGGCTGGAACAGGTTTTGGGGTTAGGGGTTTCCGTGTGTTTATTTCTGACGATGGTGTCACCTGGCGTTCCTCACTTGGGTCTACAGAAATGTTTTACCGTTCCAATCCCGTTCCAATGGAGCCTCCTAGTGGCGAAAGAGAAGCCTCCTTCAAAGCCCCACTTGTCACTCTTCTTTCTCTTGGAAAGGTCTTTAAAAAACTTAACTTTCCATCAAGTCCTGAACATCCTGCAGTGTGCACGATTTAAAAAGGGGCTCAGCTCTGGCCGTGGAAGGTCGATTTTTGAGTGGGCTTGAAACGGCTCTGATGAACAGGAAGCAACTCATCCAACCCCTGCTCTCTTCTCACAGGAGCTGCCCCTGCAGCCTTCTGCTACCAAAGCCCTGGCAGGTAAACCCAATACAGCAACGGACACGACGTTATGATTCCACAGAATTACCTTATCCTTAAGGGTACCTAAATTATTAAATAGTTACACCTCAAGCATTAAGTTTAGGGAGTTGCTGGAAAATAAATTTTAAAATTTTTCTTTTACATGCACTAGAATTGTGGTTTTCTTCTGTTGTATTGATCACTTCAAGTTTTCCTTCTTTCACTCTGATAATTAATTTCACTCTGATAATACAGAATTTCAGTGACAGGCTTCTCTTTAATCGGGTATATCCAAGACCATGTACCAAATGTCAGAAAAATGCAAAATTACATACCTAAAAGTTCAAGCAAGTGAAAGCAATACTTGATGATTTACAGCAAACTATTTATATCATCTAATTGCTTGAGGATATATCACATATCTTAAAACCTTCATACTTAAAGATTAACTTGTTTTAAAAACCCCAAATTAAAATTTAAAACTTGAAGCTTTTAGTAAGTTGTATCTTACTGAACCTTATCCTTGTTTTACATTTTGGTTAAAGTTTTCAGGAAAAGGCCAAGAAGATATGAAACTGCTTTTGTAAAACATTGAAAGCCTTAAACAAAAGGACAAGACTGCGTATTTGTCCATGCAATTCTTTAATACTTTTAGATGTGAAAGAACAAAAAAACTTTTGGACCCAAAGACTTCTTTTGAGCAACTGTATTTCTGTAAGGTTTTTTTCATTAAATATATGGTCAGCATGAAATAGGAGGCTGAGAATTCACAGAACTACCCCTCCCGTAAGATTAGCTAAAGAATTTCAGCACAAAAAAATACAATCAGTGTAAGGACTTGAGAAACTCCTGTTCTCCACAACAACCAAATGTCCCCTCAAAAAAAAGTAGTTTGCAGTTTTATCATTTTAGTACTAATGCATCAATACCTGCCATGGGAAATGCTCTTGTATTAGTAGCTATGTTACTGACATTTTTATTTATTGTTTCATATTTTCAATTTTACTGCCTAAGAAATTAGTCTTCAACTTGCAGTTCATGGCTCCTATGAAATGGGCTGGAGTAAGTAAATGGATGATGCAAGGTGACTCAAAGAGGCAGGTACACTGTCAGGAACTTTAACTTTGTGATAAAGAGGTCTGGCCCTTCAGCACAAAAACTCCAGTGTGTCTCCAACAGGACAGCATCAAAGCAGGAATCATCAACACCTCTTCCTTTGAATTTGTTTAATCAGACTGAAAAAAACTATGTTGTAGTCTTGAAAAGAATTCTCAAAGATCAACCAGTATGAGCTCTACACAAATTTTTCTCTGTAATGCAACAGCAAAGCAGCTGTAACAGCCCGGAGGTTTCAGTGTAACCATCCAGTCACTCATTAGTTTCCCAGCAGGCATTAATGCCCATGGGGGTGTCTCTGCATCCCACCTGAGGAGCAGCTACTGTTGATGAAGTTCCCTCCCGGCATGCCAGGAGAGCATTCACGTCCTTCTCCAGTTCAGAAACTTCCTGCTGCAACAGAGAACAAACACAGCAGGGCTTAACACAGCTCATCTGCAATAAGGAAGTTATGTATTACTGTCATATGAAGAGTAGACAGTGAAAGAATTTCAATAGAAAACTTAATTTGTCACACAAAATAAACAATTTGCATACTTTGGGGATCTTTCTTTAAGGTGCCATAAGAGTCATATGTGATTCACACACAAAAAATTCACAAAGTTATGCAAAGAAACTTACTAGTGATGTTTTAACGATTTCTTTGTGGGTTTTTGTGCATTCTACTTGTTCAACTCTTCTCTTTAAACTTTCTACTTCTTGATTAAAGAAGTCATTATTTAAAATATCCATCTGCTCACTGGTCATAAATTTAATCTAGAATAAAGAAAATCAGTGTTTCAAATAGAAAAATATAAACTCATTGAAAAGCCTGTAAGAAAACAGTGCTAAATTTAAATTTTTCCGAAGTTTCAGGAAGAGTAATACTTTTCTTTCTGTTGTTTATATGGCGTCTCTGGCAGTACAAAGCACAGAATTTCGTATCTTGGCACTCTCCATTGGACTTAAGTCACTTTGCATAAAGGAGGTGTCACAATATGCCTACCTTCTAAAATTTAAAGTGGTAAAAATAGTATGTTTGTATTACCACTAGCAGTGCAAAATATAGCTTTAAACATTTTTTAAGTGTTTATGATTTCTCTACATACAAAATTAAGGGGTTTACTTTCTACAGGACTGATGATCAAAAATTGCTGTGAGGCAAATTGCAATCAGAGTACCCATGAACAAGTGAAGGTTGTTGACCTGAGAAATAAAAAAATTCGAATGGCTATATAAAGATGAATAATAAAGTTTTAAATATAAGTATTTTTAATTCTTCCTATTGATGATGCCAGCTACAAGAAAAAAGTGTCTGTATAAGCAAGACTACAGTGCATCCTAATGTCAGGAAAATAAAGATTTTATGACAAATAATATATTTCCTAGGGAAAAAAGTTTCCATGAAAAAACATGAATTCCTGATCATTATTCTCTACATGAAGTATTTGTTTTCTGCCTCTGTGATAAAACAGAAATTTCCCTTCTCCCAAAGACTTCTGGCATCTGATTAGTGAATTCAGTAGCACCTGCATTCTCATGTGTGTGCACTCATATTTCTCCCCAATCCTGCTGACTGCCTGCTCATTCTTCTGGCTCCTCCACCTCCCACTAGCACCAAACAGTATCTAAGCTCTGTGCCCACACCCCCTCAGGACCTTCCTCCCACCTGCCTACCCAGAAGTGCCTCTGCATCATCAGGGCCCGATCACTGGAGTCCCAGGGGTAACACACACAGGGAAGCACCAGCCTTGAAGTTCAGTTTCATGGAACAGAGCGCTGGAATTTGGATGTTTCAGTGACTTATAGTAGTCAGAAAATTGCTCTAAGCAGTACAGCATGGTTGAACTACTGGTGTGCAAGTCACATCACCAGAAAGTAATAAAATCAAGCTTTCTACTAAACACAAAACAATTCAAATGTTCCAATCACTGCATGTTACCTTTGCCAGAAGAGTTCCTTTATTTTTTGCCATTGTACAAATACTCTTTTTTCTTGCTTACATCTGTAATGTTAATACATTTACACTGGGGATTTCCTCTGTTTAACGGGGATTACCTGCTTCCTTTCAGTGTCCACTGAGGGAAAAAATAAAGAAAAAACCACCATTAACCTTTCAAATGTCTTTCAACATAAATAATTACAACTGAGGGCAGTGGAGGGAGGAGTTGTATCACTCAAATCACTGATTTTCCACCTTAAATTGCTGCAGTAGTTTGATTTTGAAATAGAATTCGGACATAGTATTTTGTGCTAATAGAAACAAACCCCAAAACCTCAGACAAAAGCTTGCAGAGGGAAGAGGAGGACAGAAACAAGATTATTAGTTAATTAATTGCTTCTATTAATCTTCTCACTTCTAACCCCCTTTCCTTTGTTTCTTTTTTCCTCTTCCAGTGACATACAGAAACATACTCTCTACCTTGAAACAAATAAGTAAAAGAAGCCAGTGGGGTATTTTTCTGCAAAAATAACACTGAGATATGCCTGAGGGTTTTTCCTACCCTATTCTGGGCCAGTGCTTCTCATCTCTGTTTTACTTAAGAGCTTTTTGACATCTCATAGAAAACCCCTTCTCATGAATAGGGATTCTTCAGCCTTATCAGGGGAGAGGTTGCCCTCAGACGCATGTCAGAATCATCTTCAATTGAGAAACACTCTTTCTTACTACCAGCAAATGAAATGTCTCTTCCCCCATTACAAAAGAAACATTTCATAGAGGAGATTATTCTCTAGGGTTTTTAGTGAGGTAATACTTCCCAGTCAATATCAACTTTGTCTTGATGCTGGAGCAACAATTCCCCTGCTAAGCTATTGGTACAGAGCTAAGCACATTATTTTTAAACACTTACCTTAATTAGGAAATTGAGATTTATGTAAGCCAGAACATCTGCAGAAATCTGTTTTATAAAAACCTCATTTTTTTCGTTTTCACAGGGGAAAAAATACACAGCGGAATTTTTAGGCATTCTGGTCTTTACCATCTGCCTTCCCACAGCCTTGCCCCCTAGCACTTAAATGTTGGTTTATATCTGAATTTTTGTTGCAAATTATCTCAGGCGCAGGATTTTGATACTGTGAGTAATAGTTTGAGCAACATTTACACCAAAAGAACATTCTTGTCAGCCACTGTTCTGACTGTTGTTCAGAACATTGGTTCTGTTTTTCATTTAGCACTGAAGGCACATTTGATTCAGAAAACACTTTTATTTTGACACAATCCTTACTTTCCCAGATGGTAACTAATATACTTGTCTGAAGAAAATGATCTCTAGTTTGCAAGCCATATAAAATCTCCTCCTCTGTTGAAGTATTCCTCATTTCATTAATCTCTTTTACTTCATTTTGATTCTTTAGATCCATGGATTTTTTTTTCTCTCAAATATTTCTGCAAATATCCTTGTGTCCTATAAGACAGAACTGGATTTGAAAACCAAATACATTAAGTAACTAAAATTTTTATTTTTTATGGTTTTCAAATAAATCCTATTTTAAATAATTTTAGAGCAGGAAAACATCAAGTTTTTAAAAACCTGAGCGTCAAACTATGAGTCTCGTTCAAAGCGAGAATGTCAGAAATGTTTAGACAATGGATAGGACATTAAGCAAAATGCAGAGAGCTGCACTAACAGTGCCCAGTGCTGTTTGTTCAGACTTCTCAGTTGTCCTCAGGTCACCACAGAAGACTCACAAGCTGTGCCAGAAAACCTTTGTTCATAGGAAACATAAATATGTGATTGATAGTAATTACAACTGTGCTGGTTCTATTGCTTCCACTTAACTTCAGCAAGCTCAAAATACTCTTAGCATTATCTATTTCATTTTCAAAGGTAAAGGCACCTGTTTCTCATCTGAAGTGTCTATCTCTCCTGTCCACCTAGATTCAGTTCTATTTTCCACATGATTCAACATCAAATGACTGAGAAGTTAGGAAGATGAAGTTAAACACTCAGAGCTGCTTGGTGCCTACAAGGTCACTGGCTTGTTCCCCTGCTGATGGAATGATAAATGATACCTGCATTATCCCTAGCAAGTATTTGTCAGAAGTCTCAACACCCTCTGAAACTCCACAGCCATTCCAACACATGCTGCAGTCTTCATAAATTCACACTTCACAAATGACTGGCAATTTAAGCCTGTTACTACTCATCCTGTCCTCTAGGACCATGAAGTTATTCCCTGCATCTGCACAGAAACTCTCTTATCCAACAGAAGGTTAATATTTCGTTCAGTCTTTCATTTTCCAATGTATTCAGTATCTTCTTGCAGATCATGTTTTCCAAACACTCCTCAACACATGAATTTTTCTCTTCTGCATGTGTGCCACTTGCAGCTCCATCCTTGTAAGATGCAGAGAACACAGAGTGTCATGAAACATCCTAACAATACTGAAAAAAATTCAAGAATTTCCTCTATTTCTTCTATAATTTTTAGACTTTCCATCACATGCTATACCCACACTGTTTTTGCAAATTGCACACAAGGTCCCAGACTCCTCAGACTACTAAAATGGATTAGCTTTCGGCCTCAGATCAAGGAGATACCGAGCCAACTTCCTAGCCTTGTTCTCCTCATACTCCTTTGTTTGCGTCCTTTCTGCTATGTAGCCAGGAAGATTTTACTAATATGATCCAGCCAGTGCTTGTTCATTTTCTGCTGCAAATACCATGGCTTCTGACAAAGAAAAGTGAATTAACTGGATTGTATGCTTTTTCCCTTTGACAACTTTTCCACCACCCTGTTGTCACCATTTCACCAATGTGCCAGTGATTAGAGACTCTTGTCATTTCAACCTCTCTCTGAAATGCAGGTTTAAAGATACCTCTTTCAGTTACACCTGTTTCATTTTTTAGTGAAAATCTCACGTAACTCCTACATACTAGTCTTTTATTCACTTTCCATAGAGAAATGTGTCCTCATGCCAATGTGATCACATTCACCTTGGGAGTCTCTCACGTTTGTTACAGCAAAACTTCTGGGTATTCACAAGAGCTTACTGGTGTAATGCTACCACTCTTTTTTGATGGTACAGGTCACACAGTTCACCATAAGGCAGCAAACCCTGCTGCTGCTCCTGCCCATGCTCTCACCTCACTGCCCTCAGAGCTCCCCACCCCACGGCCCCAGCGTGACCCACCGAGACCAAACCCCTCCTTGACCCTGGCAAAGCCAAGGAGTTTGGAGTTATCATCCCTGGAGGTGTTTAAGAGACGTCTGAACGGGCGATATGGTTTAATGGTTTAGGGGTGATTTATGGTGGTGCTGGGTTGACGGTTGGACTGGATGATTAATTAGAGGTTTCTTTCACCCTGCATCATTCCATGACTGTATAGAATGAGGTGGCCACCCCTGGCGATGTGTCCCGGGGGCACACAGGAGGCTCGGCTGGGCAGGGGAACCGGAGGAGCGGGAGCGGGAGGACGGGCCGAGCCCGGAGCCGGCTGCGAGCGCTGTCCCAGGGCGCGCCCGCGGAAGCCCGCACGGGCCGGGCCGGGCCGGGCCGCAGACACGGAGCTGCTCTGAGCCGCTCCCTCAGCTCGCACCTGTCGCCCTCCCGGGCACCCTGCGGGGTGCAAGAGGAGGGGAACCTCTGCCTTTCCCCATGGTCGGCGGGACGGGGCCCGTTGGGTCACACCAGGAGCGCGGAGGGGCCCGGGCCGCGAGGGCGGCCGGCCCTGAGGGGTGCCCGCCCGGCGCTGCCCCTCTTCGCCTCCGCCCGCAACATGTCGCGACTCCCCCGACTGCCCCAGGAAGTCTCACAAGCGGCTTGTTACCAGTTTGACCTTTACCTTAGCCATAGACATCAATTCTTACCTGTAAGAGCTCTTCAGTGCTGCCAAGCGACAATGGCCATAAACTAAAAGACAAGAAGTTTCTCCTCAGCGCGAGGAGAACTTTCTCTAGAGGGTGGCCGGGCCGTGGAGCAGCTGCCCGGGCAGGGTGCGGACCCCGCGGGGTGTGAATGGCTCGGGCAGCAGTAACAGCCAATGGCACCTCGTGTGGCGGCCCCGGGACGTGCCGGGCTGGGGAACGGACCCAGCCGGCCCAACCCGGCTTGTTCAGAAACGTGTGCAGCTCCCAGAACCGCGGCGGAAAATCAGGGAAGCGTGGAAGGCCGTGGAGGGGATCTGTAAGCGCGTTTGTAACCACACAGTCAATGTATTTCGGGCTAATAAATGCCTGTACCTTCTTGAGCCCTGCACCCGCGTTAGGCGGAGTTATCCCCCGCTCATCCGGCGCTGTAATAAAGTCATGCCCTGCATCTCAAGACTACGTTGTTTAGGATTTTATTCCCAGTTTTTGGTGACACTGGAGGCTTGCCCCGCGCCAGGGCAGCCCTCAGGCTGCTTTGTGAGGGAGCGGGGGCCATGGGCTGGAACTGGGGCCAAGCTCAGCACAATTCAGGGTTTCTGCCCCAGCTGCGTGGTCTGGGAGAAAGGACAAAGAATTCGGAAGGAAGTTTTCTGAGGCACTTACACAGTTGAGGTCAAATTAGGGAAATACAACTTCCTTGTGACAAATCCCCGACAGGAATGATCTCTCTGCTCAGTAATTGTTCTGCTAGAAATGAGTGTTATTAAAAGGCTGAGGTGGATATGAACGATAGTGTTTGTTTTGTTGTCTATGACAAGTCAGAATACTTTTTTTTTTTGCACACATTCTGTTTCCTTTCTAAAATATTTTACTGCTCCTTGGAAATAAATACATGCAACTGTTACATGTTAACTTTTAGTTCAAGTTGGGCATTTCTTTATCCCAGCACAGCATATTGGCAAATCCTATTTCAAGAACAAACTCCTGTAACTAATACAGGTCGAGTGTTTGTCCTGTGCAGTTCACTAGAGCTGGCTTTGGGAAGAGAAAGTCCTGGAAGTTTTCACAGGTTGTAGCTTCTTGCTGTCTGCTTGAGAGAGCACAGGTTTTGGGATCTCAGACCCAGAGAGCCTCTCTGAGGAACAGCTGAATAGCAGTGGCTGTGACAAAGCTCCAGCTGTCCTAGCTGGTTCTAGGCATGGAAAATTCCTCTGTGTGAAATTCCAGGATATTACTGCCCATCTCTAATGTCCTGCTACCTTCCTGACAGGAAGATGTGTTCACCCAGCAGAAGATACTGTGAAATATACTTAAAAATTTGAAAAGAGAAACATCCTTTTTTCCACAAAACTTGAATCTTAAAATCAGAATGTTGCTTTGTCGATGTTTACAAATACAAGCCCATTGGTTTCCTCCTTGTTGGTTTGTTACTTCCATGGATGACGGGACACACAGAACTGTTTCTTTCATCAGCAATGCCAGGGTGTGCTGGTTAGGTGTTCCTCACAGCATAGCCTCAAGCTTTTCCATTTTGCCGTATAGTAGGTATTTAATAAACAAAAGTAGGGTATAATAGCTGAAGGATATCTAGGATTTATGCTAAATTTTTTTTTGCTGTGTTAAACCCAGTGAACATTTTATGATTTACAGCTTATATTGAAACATTTGATATTGCAGTAAGAAAAGAGGCCTCTGAGATGCTTCATTTTAGTAGATTTGTTATTTATATAACAGAGTAGTCTAAAACTGTGAACACTGACATATTTCATTAATGGTGTTGTAGTGCATTAAAGCTTGTGAGGCGCTAATGACTAGTCCAATGATTGATTTGGAAACAATATTCTGAGTGCATTTGTTACTGTGAAAATTTTTCAGATGGTCCTCTCTGTGCAGTTTAAATCTTCAGAATAAGTGAGGATGTTCCAAATGTGCATTCATAATTGTTTTCATCTATGTACAGGAAAAGATTCTGCCCTGGTTTTGTTCGGTGTCCAGAAGCTGTCCCTTTGCATAACTGTGTGAGCAGGTGAGAGTAAGAGCACTAGCACTAACCACTCTGAAATACTGGCATTTTTATAAAATGATACCATTCACTTTCAATAGTAACATTATTTTTATACATATTTACGTATATACCCAAAGCTATTAATGAAAATTAGAGTAGTAGTTTAGAGACTGTGTAAGTCTAAGGACATATTTATCTTCCATTCATAACTATGCATGGTGTTTTATTAGCTCAAAAGGAGCTTGTGAAGGTTTTTTGCAAGGAAAATTATTTACAATTCTCAAATGCTGCCTGCTGTGAGTAGCATTGGTAAATAAAGCTGGGATGAAAGGCTGTTTGAACACTTAAAAATGTAATCATTTGCATTCAGATTTTTTTTGTTGTTTTATCCTTAGGTGAAAAGTAGCAGCACAGAGAAATGATGGATGACCTTTTTCAAATTATAATTTTTTATCTTGCTGGGCTTAGTCAAAAACACAGAAATACAGTGGGACTTGGGTCTATAACATGAATGATTTCCATTAATCAGAACGATTTATTATGTTTCCAGTTTCTTTAAGTGCTCTATCATTGCTCAGACTACAATCTTACATGGCAATTCTATTTAGAGTGTAATATTTCATGTATTTTTCCCTCAGTTGTTTAAATGGTTGTTTAAAAGATTTTTTAAAAATCAAACAGAAGTTTTATAAGCACATATCAGTAGAAGTTGGATTGACTTCTCATCTTTGTGTGGTCATTTCCTCATCTCTGTCCTCTGGTGGGCGGTGAAAGCACTTGTGTCTTCTCAGCGTCCTGACTTGAGGTCGGACTGATTTCTATCTCCATTAACAATTAATTCCAGAGCAGTTTTGAAGAGAATGCTCTGATTATTTCAATTTCACTCATGTCAGGTCAGTTCTTAAAGCACTGATTGCATGTGTATATTAGATGCCTTTCAAAGGACAGAAAACCAGAAGCTCTGCCCCAAATGAATTTTGACACCTGCTGAGACCATTGTGTTCTGAATCTGCCCACAGAAGCCCTGGAGAGGTGTTAGGAGTACTTTGAATCCTCACTGGAGATGCTTCATTACCTTCTAAAGTGATCATTTACCTGTAACTGGGCAGCATTTGCTGGGGCAGCTGTAGGAAGAATCAGAAAAGAAGGAAGTTTGGCCCAGCACTCTGCCCACTCCATAGTGGCAGAAATTGGCTGGAAGGACAAGGTGCGACAGTGGAATTGGAGCAGATTGAGCACTTCCAGGCCCTTTTCTTTGCTCCCAGAGCACTGAGATGCTGTTTGCCCCACAGGCTGAGTTCACTTCAGCACAAGTGAAACTGCCGAAGGTCTGTTGGGATAAAGTTATACTTTGAGTAGTTCACTTATGCTTTTTGCTTTGTAATGGTTTAGCATAATGCTCCATCTTCTGGGCAGGAGGTGACATTTAACAGGCTTAGAATGTCTCATTAAATTATGAGTCCCGTTGAACATTTTATTAGAGAAATTTGTTTACCTCCTTTTCTTTGTCTTGCCTCCTTTTCTGCTAGAGATTGGCTTTTGATTCTCATTAGCCAAAGACATTTTTTGTTTGCTCTTTTTAAAGAGAGGCCTTTAAAAATACAGCAGATCTTCTTTTTCTTTCTTTCTTTCTTTTTTTTTTAATATGACCTCTCTAGCAAAGAGTTTTAATGATTGCAGTTTTAAAAAGTGCCAGAGAGTTTTGAATTTGCATTAGTCAGGAAGCAGATGATTGTCAGTTTCCAGTCAGTTCAAAAAGTCGCACAATGTGAAAGAGGAAGCAAAAGCAAGCATAGCTAAAAATGTAGATGTAGGTTATCAATTAATGAGTGAGTCAGTGCTACCCTTCCTAAAGGACCAAATCCCAAGTTTTCAGCATTTTTGTAGCGAAAATTTCAGCTCTGACCACTTTTTAAACCAAGGTCCTGAGACTGGGGTTTAAAGTAATTTTTATGAAGTTAGAGTGATCTTCAGAGGCCCCAATACCAGCAATTCAGTCCAGAATTCTGACATATTTATAATCTGCCTCTACAGATTATAATCTGCCCTGATCTGTAGAGAAAAATAGAAACAATAACAAGGTCAAATCTCAGTACATGAATTTGATGGAAAGAACATTTTAAATAAAATTGAATGCGGTTCCTGAATGTTTCTGTCGTTCACCTATGCTGAAAAAAAATCCTGAAACAAAATTTATTTTCCAAAAGTAGTCACAGACAGTTCTAAACATTTTCCAAATCAGTAATAAAAATATGTGGCAGACTGTGTGTGCTGTACTTCACCTTGGTGTCAATCAATTACCAACTGTAATGACAAGCAGGTCATCAAGAATGTAAGCGGCATCCACTGCACGCTGTTCTGTACATGCACTTCTGTTCTCAAGCTGAGTTTAACTCAAAAATTTGCTGAAGCCATGGTTAATCAGGCTGATAATTGGAGCTAAGTTCTGACCTGCTGTTGTGAAAAATCTGCTGGATGATTTGGATTCCATTGATAGGTCCATCAGGTGGTGCAATTGCTGCATGGTCTGGATACAAGATTTTTCTTCAAAGGCTGGAAGCAGGGTGTGAAAGGAATCATCTTATTTTACTGAAAAACAGCTCAAAATGAATGCAAATAAAAGAAATGTGTTCTTTCATATAGGGAGCACTAGTTTTGAAACTATTTACAGCAAAAGATGATTCCTAACAGTCATGAATGAACTAGTAGGTACATTATCCTAAAGTTTGTAATTGTCCAAAAGATTTTAAAAAACTACAAAACTACATAAAATATTCCTAAGAGCTAGAGAAAAGCTTGTTTGCCTAAGCTAAAGACAATAAACAATCAGGAGAAAATAAAATCCTTTCATGCAGAAAATCTGAGAACCTTTCTTCCCCTCAACTACACATCTCTGTGAGAGTGTATGATATGCTCCTGTTTTTAGCTGTCATGCTTAAATATGACTAATAAATTTTGAATCCACCCAAAATGTAAAAATATACTTTCCACATAAAGAGCTGGCAGATATAAGATGATATATGGTGATTTATTTGACAATGTAGTCTTGCTTTAAGTCAGGAGACATTTGAAGTATTACTAAAAAGAAAATATGCAACTGTTCTCCTTTACTGTAACAAATTGCACTAGCTGCAAAAGTCCTGTTCACTGTAGTATAAGTTTTTGATAAGAAAATTTATTTGATTTCTTTTTTCTTCTTACCTTTGGAAGCAAGTGAGATGGAGGAAGAAAATAAACTCTAAACATGAAGTAGAAGAATAGAACTTGAATTGTACAGTAGCACAGTCCTGATCTTCACATGAGGCTTTTGCCTGTCAAGCACCTCAGCTGGAATTAGTTCTGTTGGTTTTTAATGAGCACTAATGGTCATAAAATAAGCTGAGAGGTGGGAAATAAAATGGAAATAAGTTGAGAGATGGTGGCAGAGAGCTGATAAATCATTTAGCTGTTATCCACCAACTCTTAACTTTTTTGTCTAAATTTGTATTATGCATCTGGAGTAGCGCAAAGAGATCTAATGGAAAACTAATTAAAAATTATATTGATTAGCCAGATTAAAATTGAAAATAATTATTTTTAATAATCAATAATTGAATAGCATAAATAAATTTGTAGGGTGTGGATATTTGTTTCAAAACTTTGGAAAGCATATATCATCAGAAAGTTAGTGGTCATGTTAAGTAGCCTTCCTTGAAATGATGCTAAGTAGCATAATTTTGCTTAATTGTTTTATTTTTGTGTTTATTGATTACCTTCCATAATTTGCTTGCTTAAACAGCACTTCGAGGCCAAATGACTTACAGTTTCCTAGACAGTCTCATTTATTGCCCTTCATAAAGGCACAACACTAAGCTTCCTTCTCCTTTCCTTCTGGAAATAATCCAGAGCTTCACCAGTTTTTTCAAGAATAATTTACAAATGAATATAAATAGTTTGTGGAGCTCTCCAGCATATTCTCTAGATTTTCTGTGGTGCATATTATCTGCTTTAGTACAATAAAGTCCTTAATGACATGATATTTGTTATCCTTTCTGTCTTGAATGTTAGGTGTACCATTATCCTGCTAAAATATGAACTTCTTATATGAAATACACTTCCAGAAGTATTCGGTCTCATTTACAAATTCGGATGGAGTCTGTAGCTGCTGTATTAATGTGCTTCTTTTTCCCAAAGCTAGCTGCAGACAGCAGTCAGACCTAACTAAATAAATATCAGTAGTTACTCCACTAAATTTAAACTATAATTTTAAATGCAAAGTGACTCTTGGAACTCACTGCTGTTTGAAAAACCCCACAAAAAAAACCCAACAAACAAAACAATCGAAACCAGACCAGTTCATTGAGTACGTATGGTATTTGACAATTACCTTTATCTTCAGCAGGAAAAATCCACACATTTCCTTCATACAAGGACTTCCAGAGTTGAGAAAGTTACAGCTCAAATGTGTGTACAAGGAAAGAAAAAAAGTTGAGCAAATATTTAATATAAATGGTAGCTATTCACTTTAGTTTACACTTAAATGCATATAGGATAGCACATTGAAAATTGATGTCATCCCTAAAGGCCAGAATTTTCTTGTGAAATCAGTAACATTGTGACATCTGCAATCAGATTATTTGGCCACATTTTCCTGAACAAAAGGCATTTTACTGGGTACCTGCATTACAGTGTCCTGGAGACAGACATTCGTTCTGTTGTGCTTGTGAGAGACGAAAAAAATACCTTCTCTGACCTATTGAAGTAAAAGTCTGTGTTTGGCTTTAATGCCAGGAGCCAAAATATTATGGAAGGCGGACTTTGGTAATTGTGTAGCCAGAATTAACTATGCCTTAAAATCAGCATTGTCTGGATTACAGACTTGGGATCTCAGGATAAAAATCACTGCAAGTTCATTGTGGTGTTTTTGTTGACCTTCCCTGGACTGCAGTAATGAACTGCAGCGTGCACTGCATATGTGCTGAGAATACTAATGAAAAATGGTACAATGCCTCATGGTGCTGCTATGTCAGCTTAAAAAATAAGTTATATTCTCTCTGTATAATTCTTACTCTTTATGTTCTGTTTGAGTGCTCATAGGCTGTAATATCAAAAGTTATTTTCTTCATCTTTGTCAGCAGAGTTAAATCTCTTTTCATACATGTTCCCAAAACAGAAGCCCTGAGAGTTGTTGTTTATACCAGTAATGGATGCTGGCATGCCCCAAGGTAAACTTGCCTCCACAGATCTGTCATTTTCTAGGGACCAGCTTCCAAGCTTTTCCATATGTTTTGTTCCTTTGTTTTGTCTTCCTTCAACATCTGGTAGTGTGGTGACAGAAGCAAAAGAGAGTATGTTTGCCTTTATTGTGCAAGAACCAGTAAGCTGTGATCAAGACATGTTACTCATATGCATGGATTTCAAAATAACTATACCTTTTCCATCTATGTTAGAGTATAATGAGTAAAAGTCTTCAAATTATGAAGTTTGGGGTTTCTTTTGGCTGTCTTCAACTGGGGGGTCAGTATTCTATGCAGTGAGTGTAACAAATAACCACAGAGATGTGGCAGCTTTATTAAGGACATGACACTGGCAGTGTCTTGCTTAAACATGTGGGCTCATGAAGATGCTGGCAGGCTGGGGACAAGGCAAGTCTTTGAATTGTTTTTGCTTACATGATCAATGCAAGTGAGATTTTGAGTCTCATGGCCTCTATTTTAGGTTTTCATGGCTGCCTTCCTTGGGGAAGCCTAACACTATTAGAAGTGCTTAAGGCTGAAGAACTTCTGACCCTCTCATCATTTTCTCATATTTTCATATATTTGATTTATTGCTGTACCTGTTTCCTCTGAGTCATCTAATCTTTCAGTCATTAACTTGCTTCCTTTGGCAAAAATATCTGACAGCCGTTTAAAACTTGGGGCTTCTGGCTAGGAAAGCAGCAGCGACTGACACACTTTTCTTTGAAATAAAGGCCTGAACTGAAAGGCTTTTGTCTCATCTAGAAAGCACACCGTGGCTTATCCTTAATACCATAAGTTAGGTAACATTGAACATCAAGCCTGAGGGTAGCCTACCTTTGTATTGAGATTGTCTGTGCAATTTCTGTGTGTGCATCCAGCCTGACAGAATCCGATTCATTCAAGTCTTTATTTTCTAATCACCTTAAGCTACTAAATAAGTAGTTTTACATGTTGTTACACAACAGCTTAGACCAACTCAAGTCAACACTGCAGTGGTTCCACCTTTCCCCTTCCCTCCATGTGATGCAGTCTCATGGTCTCTTTCCAGGGCACCCCTATAATCCATGCAGAGCTCATTCAGGGAGCTGACTAAAAGGATGTGCACTGTGCTTTTTGTTTTTTCCAAGTCAGCTTTCTTGGGTCAGTATAGAGCCACCACACATGTGATGGACAGGCTGATGATTTAGGCTGTGGCAATGCTGACGTACATTATCATGGTCGTTTTGGGAAAGCATGAACGGCTAAGCAGATCTAATAGCTTGCTGCTGCTGGAAGGAAGGAAGGAATGGTAATTCTCTTCCCCTGCCTCCCAACTAGATAAAAACTTGGCTGTGTTCTCTTCCTGATATCCTCATCAGTTCTGGAGTCAGTCGTATGGTGTGTTGTGCTGATGAATTTGCTAACAAGGCAGAAAAACCCCTTAAGATGTTAAGTGTCTGGCTCTGTGTTAGCAGGGTTTACCATACATTCAGACTAATTCCAGAGGCAGCATAAAACCAGAGAAGAAAAGGTGTTAACAGGATTGTAGCTCTGAGTGAGAGTAAACTAGTTGAAAGAGTGCACTTAAGAAATCTATCTGAGCTTGACTATAGCTGGTCAGATCAGTGACATTTGTCATGCAAATAAAAAGATCTTTTAAGAAACGTGAGCAAAATCCATGAGTTACTGTGAAACCAAATCTCAAGGCAGTAGTGTCACACAGCATTATTGGATGGGACTGCTTGCTGCTCCAGAAAAGTCACTGTGGCCTTTGAAGGAGAAATGTGATTTAGGTTCCTGCTTTTTCCTGTTTGACTTATTTACTTTGAAGTCATGCAATTTGATAGGTAATGAATTTCTGGCATCTCAAGGCTGAGCCTTGCATGGTGGAGAAAAAGCAATACATGATTCTAGAATGGGTAACTTGGCACTGCATCATATGTGTTGAAACAGGTTTATCATTGTATCTGTGTGTTTGTTATGTTCAAGCTGTCCTGATGTTCATAGCTTAGATCCTGCACCTTTTCCTCTTGGCTAGACATTCATGCCAGAAGTTGCAGAATGTGGAGATGCCAGTCCATCTTACCTTGTGTAGGCTGTGTTAACAAAGTGGAATCACTCTGTGCTTGTGTGACCTGCTTTCAAGTAAATGTTAATAAATATACTGTTGTACTGTTGCAGGAGAGACATGATTTTTGGCTCTGGGAAAGCAGGGAAGTTGTTATGGGTATGACCCCTAGGTCTTACGCTGATTTGCATATTTTTGTACAGTGGAACAATTATTTTAATTGTTTTTTGATTGCTTTATGGTTCATAGATATTTCCCACTCTCGTCTAAGGACACTGAACAGTACAAGTATTTTAAATGATCTTTTTTTTTTTTTTTTAAAAATTCTTTAAAAGTTGAAATCTATTAAAGTAAAAGGAAGCAGTATGGTTTTCTAGAAATCGGTAATCAAAATGCTGATAGAAGGACTTACGCCTCTTTTTAAAGACTGAGAAAGTACCATGACTGTTTGATGAAATTTCTCATCTCCCACTAACACCTACATCAAAAAACTTCGATCTACTAGAAAAATACCAGGCAATTTCCATGAGAAAGATATCCTTGAGTCAGATTTGCATAGTTGGCCTGTTCACACAGAGAGAGCCCTTGTACCAGAGCTGCTGGCTTTTGAGAGACTATGTCATGCTCTGGCTGCAGAAGCCAAAGGGTCTGTGCAAAGGCCCTTCCGTCCTTCCTCCAAGGGGCTCAGTGTCTCCCTGCCATGTGCTCACCAAGGCAGACACTGCTGTACTGACAGGGGGCTAAACAGGGCAAGCACTTACCTGGGGTGTCTCATAAAGAGCTTCCTTGGGAAATACTGTGGAACAATCCAGAAAATGGATATTTGGGTGGGATCGTAAGTGTCTTTATCTTAGTTTCAGGCCATTGTTTTGGGTTGAGACCACTGTATTCTGTGGGTGTTATGTTGCACTGTATGTTCTTTCACTTAAATTGTCAAAAGAAAGAGATGGAAGCACAATGGAAATAGAGGTCTTGACTTCTAATCCCTGAGCTGTTCTGCAGCTCAGGGGGAAAAGCCTTTTCAATTGCCTTAGATCAATTACCACTGCACATTACAATTTGTTTTAATGTGAATGCTTTCTGCATTTAGTGGTTGAAATCTGTTCACTCAGAAGAGATACAAAGTCTACTACCTGTAACTGTCCATATTTGTAAAGAAGATTCCCATTCTTAGAAAAGCACTTGCTGTTCATAGCAAAGCTCTGGAGTGTGCCTCAAGGTATCATTTCAGCCCATTCAAACCCATGCTATTATATGAGATAGTCACTGATTATGTCTTTTGAATGTTGAAATAGCATTGGGCTTTCAAAACCATTTGAACAGTAAGTGTAAGAGAAGGTGAAATATGAATTCATTTCGTTATTATTTAGCGACATCTCTAATTTCTTGTAATGTCCTATAATGTGTCTCAGACTTGGAAGTGGGAGAAACTAACTTGTGCTAACAATTGGTTATTTTAAATGCTGGGGAAAAAAATCCACCTACTGCATCATTTAGCATCTGAATTGGTATTCAGAACTAAGAATCAGCAGGTTGCTCCTGGGGTATTATTAAAAGTGCCCCTGAAGAAGGCTATTTTTAAGAGGCAAACCCAAAGTGTATTTCACCTGTGTATTAAGAAGTTCATATTCCTATTCAGTATATGTAAGAGAGAATGGAATAAGAAGAGAAAGATAGATTATGGCAGGAAATATTTAGGGCAGAAAATGATCGAGTGTAGCTGTAGGCAACAACAGCAATGGACAAAAATATGTGGAGGGGAAATTGGAAGACCCGGAAAAATTAAGAGATTTTGATTGATGAAGAGAGAGTAAATTATAGGCAAATACAGTGCAAAGTGGAGCAAGCAAACAGTATCCAGGACAAACTTAAATGGAGATGAGTCAGAACAAGCTGACACACCAGAGTATGCCATAGCTGCGATATCAAAGGCAAAATGAGATTCTTGTCTTTGCCTTATTTTAGAAAGCAGGCAGTCTTTAAAGAGAAGTAAGTAAATCAGAAAAGAGGAAAATGCAGGTTCTAGAATTGCTGCTTTGACTGTTGTTGTCAATGCTCTGAAGCCTTGATGGTCCTGAGCAGCTTCCCCTGAGGCCTTGACCCACACATACGCAGAGGCCCAGGCTCTATTTAAACTCAGCCTTCAGCCCATATTCTGCTTGGGCTCAGGGCAGAGCTCCAGTGTGGCCATGCCTGTGCCCTGCTGTGGGTCCTGCAGAGCAGGACCCTGACCCTTGGGCTGATGTCCTGGCGTTGGCCTGATCCTCATATGCAGAGCAATTTCTTGGTTTGCCCTTGGGCCTGTGTTACCATCCTGGATTTGCCTGAAGGTCTGGGCTGTTGGTTGAGCCTGCCCTGCGCTCTTGCTTGGGTGCTGGTTTATATTTAGGTATTGGCTAAATTCTAATCCTTCTGACATTGCAACTACCACTATGTCAGGGTTTCACTTCTAAATCTTGCTTTCTAGCTCAGTACCTATGGTTTTTGGTAATGGTGCCTTTATCTGTAGTCTGACCTTGGCAGCTGATCCTGCCCGGCCTCCATTTTCAGGGTTGCAGTGCATGCTTCAGTTATGTTACCAACACACTGCAGAGATGAGCAATTACTTAAATTTCTTGGCTTTAGCTATGTGCTTACTCATGAAACTAGATGCTTTACTCATCTCCTTGTGAGACATGGGAGGGTGGTTCGAGGAGTTAAATAGAACTTTGGATCTCTGATAGGGAATGTCAGAAATTTAACTAACATGATAAATGATTCAGTCTTGTGCTACTTTGGTAGGCCTTTAAAAAACCATCCAAACAAAAACCCAGAAACCAGACTAATGTATTTAGTTGGCAACAGCCACTGTAGAATACACAAACCCTAAAGAAGATCCATGTGGAGTGAAGGATTGAAAATGTTATCAAAACTGGGTCTTTTGGTCAGTTGCAATGGAGACGTAACCACACTTGTACCATGTGTCTTCCCATGAGATGCATCATAGAAAAGACTAAAAACCAGGTCCCAGTTTTACTGAAGTGTCATAACATTGATACTGTAACTTAAAGTGTTAGTTCATTATTTATCTGCTGGTAAATTAAAGCTAAAGATGTGACTGCAGGGGTGTAGTGACTTGCTAGTGAATAGTTGGCTGATTATAACATCTCTAAAATACTTAAATTAACTTGTCCATGAATTATTGAAAGTATATGATAGCAAAACAGATACCTCAGTGATATTTTCAATGTTCTTTCCTTGCCTTATTTAATCATGTCATCGTTTTACTGTGACTCCATAGAACAAGGGAAAAAATGCAATTTTGTCATTTTCTTGGAGTTCTCAAAGGGTGAAGTATTCCATTATTATAACAGCTCAATGTCCCTGGCAAATTTTTTTCAACCAAATTTTAGCAGCTGTATTTTTTGCCTATGCCCCCTGCTTATTAATTCTTCAATACTGTACTTCCTGATCTTTTTCCCGTATTAACTGTTTTCTTTTATAGCTTTCCCTTTTTCTCTTATTCTTGTTTCCAGAGCTTTAGTTGCAGAATAACATTGTGCATAAATTGTCATGTTACTAAAAATACGGTTTGCCTCTCCTACTTAATGGCTGTTACTTTTGGAGAATGTGCAGTGGTTTCCAGATGTTCAAATGAAGCTTAGCAGTTACTTTGTTAACTGCAAATTCTAATATTGTTTGATTCTTTACTATTTCATTTTATGTGGTTTATTAAATGAAATGTATTTGCAGATAGTGAAGAAGATTTTGGCTGTGCTAGTCAGGTAGACCTCATTTACAATGGCAGTCAAAATGAAAAGGGTTAATAAAATTCCATTCGTATGGATTTTTCACAGCCTTCTATTCCATGAATATAAGATAAAGCACAGAGTAATCTAGTTCTTTATATAAATAATGCAATTGTCTTAAGCAAAGATTTATGAATCCTTCTGTAATACACAATGTCTAAGACTGGCATTGCACCTTTGTCAAAATACTTCAGCCTATCCTAAATTTGCATTTAATGTCTTTGGGGAAGAGGACAGAGCACTGCTTCCTTCACTGACAGCTCTTGGGGCAGCTCCTGTGTCACAACACAGCACTCTGCAGTCCATGGCTCATCATGGGCTTGTATTTGCAATTGTTTGCTGTGGCTTTCAGCTTTTTAAACTTGAATACTAATCTTCGTTGGGAAAAATTAAAGGTGATTGCCATATCATCCTACTTTCAGATGCTTGGTTAATTTACTCATTGTTCTAGGCAAAAAATTGCTTTTCTATATAGAAGAGTTACAGAGATATGGAATTGGCCACAATGTTAAGACTTCAGGTGATTTTTTATTCTGTTTCTAGTCAAATTACCTCATGGCATCATCATTGTGAATAATTTTCAAGCATTTTTTCAAATGTATTAATAGTGATAACTCGCCTGCAGCTTGTGAACCTCAGGTATTTGATTTGTGTGTGCAAAAACACAGTTATAAGAAAATTCTTCTGTACTTATTGAACTTAAAAGACTTACTCTTTTATTTCAGAAATTCTCTGGATCAAACATGTTAGAGAACAGGATTTCCTGAAGTATAATTGGACTCAGTACCTTGCTTGGATAGTGTCCTACCTGCAGGCAGTGAAGTTGTGAAGACTGTGGCAGGTGAGACAAAATAAACCTTTCTTTAAATAACTTTTCTACCCTCATCTATTTTCCCCTTCTCCTCCACCTCTTTTTGGTCAAATCTTGAGTGGTAAGGTGAGGTTTCTGGAAAAAGAATTGCTGAATTGCAGAACACTTGCATCTTATTCAGAGAATAGGTAGGCTAAAGGATCTCTGCTGTCTCTGGTCAGGAATCCTTAGCTGTAGGATTCTCACCTCCAGTGTCTCCTGAAATTCAGTGAGACTTAACAAGTTTTTGCTTGAAAGTGGGTCCTAATTCTGTGCTCTGAACTGGCAGACCCAGTGTTCTGTAGGTTTCTAGGTCCTGCTCTGCATGGGTAATATTTTAAGAGAGCACAAAACAAGTCTACCACAGATGTACAGGCATGTAAAAAGGCATAGAACAGTATTACTATTCTAAATCTTCCAAAAATAATTGCCTTTCCTAAGTTGGTCTCCTTACATATGACCTTACTTTTGTTTATGGTTTCATTATTGAAATATATATGGAAAAACTGTGTAGTGCCTGTGAATGCAAATGAAAGCACTGCTCTGTGTATATTGTACTGTCCTATTGCCCATACTCTTTCCACATCTTAAAGTATCTTGACCTCTGGCAATCATTTTGAAGTTACTTTCATTGTGCAGTGTTATTTGATCTGAAGGGATGCTTACGTAGCTGAGTAATTGGATAAACAGAAACTGAGCTGCTTGAACAAAACTTTGTTGCAGAAAAAATGGATGTGCTTGTGAAAACAGAAGCCCATTAGCTCTACTGTTCTGCAAAAAAAAAATCCACTAACCTGAATACTATTTTGAATACTCAGGTAGTGTTTGTTACTGATATTTGACTGCTCTAAAGTAAATATAAAATTGTTACTTATCATGCTTGTATTTAATTTTTGTACTTGATAGTATAAATGCTGATGTCAGCCTATACTCATATGAATGCTAATCACTCTTCTCTCTAAAACAGTAGGAGGGCTTATGTAAAGAAAGAAAGATTTTGCCAGGTATTTCTGCAAAAGCCCCATGTATTGTTTCAAGGATAGTGTTTCTAGTCAGCTTCCACTTTTCAGAGATCAGCAAGTCACTGGTTTTCTGAGAACTTGTTAACAGGATAAGAAAATCAAGTGATACTTAAGTGTATCTCCAAAATGGTTACTTTATAGGCACATGACTAGAGAAGTAAATTAACTTCAGTTTATTAATAAGTGTCTTTACTGCACAGCTGCTATCAGATTTTCATTTAGAGATAAATTTTAAGTCAGTTTAATTTTGGTGCTAATAAGCAGTTTGCGTACTTGTTCTTGAGGAATAAAAATACCACCCTTTATATGTGATTCTAGCTACTTTTAGATGCCTCATTCATATGCAGAAAAACCTTGAAATTAAAACATTTATTATCAGTGATGCAACTTCTTATGAAATGATCTCTTTTATTTGACTATTTAACTAGAAGTTTATGAAGAGGCTTTGAAATAGAAGCTGGCACTCAGGATTTCCCCTTTTGAAATTGTTCCTTCTGGTGCACTCTCCCTCTGGCTGCATGAATTGCTGCACTGCACCTTGTGCAGCTTGTGGTCTGAAGAAACACTTCATATGCAAAGGCAAAGCCAGGAGTTTATTGTTAGCCTAATTAAAGTCTTGATAGTCTAATCAAAGAGTTATTATTAGCCTAGGAATAAGTATTTCTGAGATTACTATTGTAGAAAAGGTCTC
Organism: Drymodes brunneopygia; assembly: GCA_013400955.1. NCBI lineage: Eukaryota > Metazoa > Chordata > Aves > Passeriformes > Petroicidae > Drymodes > Drymodes brunneopygia. Next base: position 364,674 of record VZTZ01026499.1, on the reverse strand, counting down.
AGTCATAATACAGTCAAACTTATTATTCCATGCACCTTTGTATCTACCCTTTTTTCCCCTGCTTTTGTTTTCGTCCGTTTTCCGCCCTTCTATGTCCTAAGGTCAACAGTTGCAGCTTTCCTCAACAAGGAATGGGAGGGAAATGACAGCCTGGCAACATTTCACAAGAAGGAAACTGATACTGATGATGCTGTTTTTTTCTTCTTGTAGAGCTCTCTTGGGGCTAGTTCTGTTTTCTAGTCCATCCTTACTCCTTAGTCTTTCTTCATGTGTCTGGAATTCCACATTACAGCTGAATTTCCCAAAAGTAATAAATACTGCATACATATGTATATTGGATGCTTATTCTTTGGTTTTTTGTCATATCTGGTTTTACCCAGCTCTGAAACTTGCATGCATTTAAGGACCAGTAATCAACAATTCATGAGCTGAATGTAGTTGAGATCTCTTTTAATTTCCTGTTCATGTACTTTCAAGCCCTTTGTCATCTTGTGCCTGAGCTCCTCTACACTACATTGTTATTCTAGGGTTGTAAATAGTTTATTCTAGAACGCATAACTACTTGTTATTATGCCACATTAATTGGAGGAGTATCTTGCAGTTACAGTAACAATAGGTCTTAGACCACACAATTGCACAAAGCTAAGCTGTAACTAAAACCAGGTGAGCAATAGCACCTCTTGTGTGTTCTCCAGACAGACCAAGGCAAGTCCAGACCTCTCCTGAGGTTTGAAAGGATGGGTTCGTATGAAGCCTGTGATCCCTGACTGGCAATGGCAATATTATGTTGGTTTTGCTGCAGGCCAGCAGAATCTTGCTGAATATTGTTCTGAGTTCAGCTCAGCCTCTGGCCTGGCACAGAGCTGCTCCCATGGCAGCAGGAGGTGTGGGCTTCATCCTCACAGCTCCAGTTTGCTGGCTGACTGCTCTGGGGGTGTGCTTTTCTCTACCTGTCTGCGGGTGGTTGAAGACAACCAAAATGTAAAGGGAGGTTGATTTCAGTTTTCCTGTATATCTCAATAATGGAACCCCAAACCCAAAACCACAAGCTCAAACACAAACCCCTGAGACTTGGTATGGAGTGTACCAGGATAGTTACATTCTCTAGTGTGAGATACAGAAGGCAGTAAAAGTACCTTTTCCCTTAAATTGTGCAGAGAAGAGACAGCCCATAAATAGTTATTGCGTCTTCTTTTTTATGCTTTTTGTTTTCTTGACGTCTCTGTTCTGATCTCTCTATTAATTTAATGTGGACATGCTAGGAGCTTTTTGAAATACAATTGTGATTTTTCTGTTTTCCTTCGTTGAGAGCTTATTTGGAGGTGCAAGAAAAGGGATCTCAATTTTAGGAAAAATCCTGAATATTTAATTTTTCATATCTCATTAAAAAATGCTAACCACTCTTGAAGACCTTGGCAATGCTTTTGATACAAAGTTAATTATATCCTTTCTTAATGTGCTGTGAGAAGAGAATAATGCTTTAATGTTTATGGAAGAACTGCAGATACTGTCTGAAAAACTGGTAGTGAGGCAGTTTTCCAAAAGTGTTCAGCACTACAGCTTGCTGTTTGTAATAGGCCATTATAATAAAGGATAAACTACTTTAAAGGATTTAAAACTGTAATTACTAAGTGTGCTGTTGAGGATTGGGTCAGCTAAATGAGTGAAGTGGGTATTAAAATTCCTGTTGTGCTTACAGGTCAGTGAAAAACTGACTGCCTGCCAACCTCCTTGACTCAGTGCCTCAGAATTAAAATAAAGCAGTTTGTTTTTAGATTAACTCGGTGCTCAAAGATTGAAGCTAAGGATGAGGTGACTGATGGAAGACTGGAGTTCTGTGGTGTAAACAGAGAATTGCAGTGTTTCAGGAATAACAAGTTCATGTTTCCATAGTTCTAGAAGGAAACAGTGGCTGCTTGGATTTGAAGGTTCATCAGGTGGGTTTAGTTGTGATAATGTACTTCAGATCATGGGAGCAGTAGAGATGCTTTGATTTATCAATGACATTTCTGCTGCAATTTTCTCCTATCCATTTTCTTTTCTGAGCAGAGGAGTTCAGAGCATTCAGAAACTAATTTTCAGTGATTTTTTTATGCTTGGAAGTGATTCAAAACATTGAGGGTTCCATTTTGGGCCATTTTTTTTTTCTACTGCTCTGTCCTTTGCCTGGGTTCTGATTTTGCTATGAAGATATAAATTTATTTACAGTGGTTGTGGAGTTGTGACAGAACCATTGTGACAGAAATTCTCTTGAGAATAAATAAGCATTGAGGCTTTACTGTTGCACAACTTGTAATGTTTTTATTGAGGGTTCTGTGCTCCACATTCCTGAAGTTGATGTAGCAGGTGACATCAGTGAAGCTTTCAACTCTGGCTACACTTTGTGGTATCAGTTGTTGGAAGCTCACTAGAACATCTGAGGTTTTTTTAAGGCCTTTTCCCACTTTTTGAAAAACCACAAAGTGCTAAGAAAATTTATCCTACCCAAGAAAAGGAAATCTAATCTCCAAAATATGTGTGGTGTACCTTTTTCCACAGGCAACAGAGCTACTTTTGTGGTGTTTGCACAAGGCTCTTTGGACCCCTTACTAAAGACAACTGAAAGAGCAATTAATTAAATGTTTATTTTAATGTATCTGATATTATGTGCCTTTTCAATAGCAATATAAAGCATCTGATTAACTCTGATATACAAAAATCCATTGCTTTTGCATCTCATGCAAGGTTCAAATGCTTTAGATGAGACAGTAGTTTCTGACATGCTTCTTAAAGGTCTTGGTACAACATTTGGAAGAAGGTCACTTTATAATTATATACTTAAATGTGAAAAATAGCTAAGCTGTAACTAGCAACAGAATGAAGCATGAGGAATAAAGTAATACACAGTAGAGAGAGGCAAGTTACTAAATTTAGATAGTCTTCAAATTTAAGGACCTAACCAAAAAAATGAATTATTACTTAACTTCTTAGATTCTGCATGAGTTTATAATCAGGGTCTCTTGAATATCAGTGTTCTTACTGATGTGAGTCCAAGCTTAGCTAATTCTTGAATAAGCAGTGGTGGAAATTTTCACTGTTCCTTTTATTGAAATAGGTGAATATCAAAATTTCAAACCCAAGGAAAATCCAACCCCCACCCTGGGCCAAAAAAAAAAAAATCACAAATCTAATCATGTCCCAAGCAAGGTATGGCCTGAAAAATACATAAAATCTTGTCTGGAGAAAATACGAGGTGTTTCCTAGAAAGGGTGTATAGAAAGCTTCAGGTGTCACATTTCAGTTGTTACTTAGGTGAAATCTGTATTGAGCTTGAGAAGAAGCTCTGGTTTGAAATACTAACTTCTACTGCCTTGGATTGTACATAGAAAAAATAGAAACACTACTAAGTGGTGTTCCTAATATTTTTTGGTCTGGATGGGTATGAAGTGGAAATTTGTGCTCAGGTGTCTCTTGCTTTATCAGTTCTGCAGAGAGTGACAGTGTAACCTGTAATATTCATGAACCTTTTCCAGAGAGTTTGCTTTATTACCTCTCCACATAGGTAAGTGCATTCAAGTGAAAGGAGAAGTCAGCTAGGGAGTAAAAATCCTTGGGCAATGCAAATTAATTCCTTTTTGCTTTATTACTTGCCCTGTGAATAAAATAGAGAAAACTGCCCATTAGTCAGTGGCAGTTTACTGTGTGTGTCCCCAGCATTGCACAGAAGAGATGTAAATTCAGCTACAGAATGGTCTGTGGTGTGAATCATGCACCAGGGCAATGCTCAGCACCACCATTCACTGAAGGTCATCATCCATCCTTTACTCTAAAATATTCTTTCAGCTGTGCCCATAAGGACAGGATATTAAATGTAGGTTGGAAATTCTTTTAAATTAACTTAGAAAAGCTAAAGAAATCATTAAAAATGAACTCAGAGCTGGAAAATAAACCTTTGAAAATGCTTTATCTCTGTGGTAGTGATGAATAAGTGTTAATTAAAATGGTTCATTATACCTGTCTCCCAAGTGCTTTAGTGGTAAATAAACGTTTTCTAGTGTGGCTGAATCAGTACTGGATCAGCAATGTGTAAAGCAATCACAGGTACCTGAACTGACTGCTAACTGTGACATTCATGCTCTGCTGTTACAAAAATCTGAGCATTTAAATTTTCAATATATATATTCAATATGTAATGTGGAGAGACAAGTTTTTTTTTTGTAATAGAACCATAACTTTTTTTCATTTCGTAAATGCCTCTGTTGAAGGGAAAATATTTACTCTTTGCTCAAACAATTAAGCAGAAAAATCAAGCTCATATTTTGTAATATAGGGTATTACTATTGATCTTGGCCAGAATTCCTTGCAGGTTGAAGGGCATCAGTCTGTGACTTCGAGTTGGTCTGATGCCATTGTTGGTGGTGTGAATGAACGTATGCTGGCTATTTTTAAACTTAGTTAGTCTTAAGGGGTTTAGTTGCATTGTCACTTAATTTTGCATGGAATTGCGCTGACAGCCCAAATGATGACAGAAATGACTTTGGTTTTAAGTGTGTGACAGATTTGTCTGAGGGCAACTTCTGATGCAAAATGGGAAGCAAATATGGAAAGACTAATCTGCAGCTTGTTCAATGTATTTATATAATAACTTCATAAATATGTGCTAGAAAATAAGTTTCTGCTGAAGAAAATATATGTAAGAAATAGATACAGTATGTAGAACATTGGAGAAGAAGGCAAGAGTGGGATTATAGGGAGACTCGCATGAGTCATTAGTGAAGACTAAATTCTTCCTGACTGTATGGGCTGTGAAGAATGTGGATTTTGATTATTCCCTCTAGATCCTCCTTTTTTCTTCTCTTTTCAAATAGTAGTTAACTGTTAGTATAGCAAGACAGGAAGCTTTTTCATTTTGCATAATTTGGTTCCAGACTTTGATACTTTTTTGCATGTTCTGCATGGAGATAAACCACTGCATGGAGATAAACCATTTTCTTCCAGAGCTCTGAATCTGGGAGCCAAGCTCTTCAGCGTTGTGAACATTGAGGCTTTGAGTCAGAGGTTTTGTATTTTAGGTCAGTATTGTTAAAGTGTTTTCTTTTTTGGGCCATTTTCTGTTTCTGACTGGGAATTTGGAAATGGGGATTTTATTTGGTTTTTGTTCTTTTTTTACTAGAGCTGGTATTCCCTCTGGAAACATCTATTTTCCAGAAGAGCAGCCTTTTGAGAAACTTCTGGTATGTTCTTTCTGTTATGAAGTGGGAAGGGTAGGTAGATACTGGGATGAGAAAACAAACCAAAAGGAAAATGAAGTTGATTAGCTCATAAGGAAAACATGTTAGGGAGTTTGAAAGAAATGCATCTAAAGTAAACAAAGCAAAAAGATGATGTTTGAGTGAGAGGTGAGATGCTTGAAGAAGGGCGGATGGGTTTTGAGGTCGTAAATCATGAGAGGGAGGAGTTATTTCATCCAGATCTGCAAAAAGGTATAAGTGGTTGGAATAAAAGAAAGAAAGAAGATAGAAATGTTTTTTGGCAGGTAGTGCTGTTTGTCTGCATTGTGAAAGAATATTGCCTCTTGGCTTTAGCTTTTGGGCAATGCAGCTGCGGGACATGGCCAGCTGAAACACTTTAATTGAACAGTGTTCAGTGGCAGAAATCTCCTCCTCTCCTCCAATTGCCCGTGCTCAGTGGATTTCCTGTGCTCTTATGCTTAATGTTCTCAAATGTCACAAAGACATGGGTGAGCGGTTTGGAACGGAATAAATGATGAAATCCTGGGAGAGCAGGTTGCCTGACCAGCTTGTTTGTGTCCACAACAGAAGGCCACAGTTGCCTTTGGCAGGTCCACCAGAAATTATCCATCTTTTTATCCTAAACGGTGGCTCCTATGGGCTTTTCAGAAGGAATGGATTCATTGGCCAGAGTCACTCTCCAATTTATCTATTTTTTTTTACAGAATAACATTTTCTGACTTAAAATTTTAAACAACAAAGCAAGTAACATTTAGTAGAATAAATATGCATACTTGAAGGATAAGTAGCAGTTGTGATTTCAGTGCAATTACCAGAAGGAGAAATAAAATGAAAATAAAATACCCCCTCCAACCCCCCAGTATGAATTCCCTCAGAGTATGTTTAATCTGGGAGATGAACAGTTTTCAGTCAGGTGAATGGGTGGCACATTTGCTGCTTTTACTGAGGCAGTATGTGTTGTCTAGGAAAGGAAAAAGTTTCATTGTTTAATTGTGTTTATCCCTTTTTATCCTTATCCATAATGAACATCATGAAACTAGAAAAGAACAGAGGCACTTCTACTACACTGCCAGGAAGCAGGTGTCCCTACTCAGTTATTTATAGACCATGAGAATGCATATCATGGAAATGGGCTGTGAATGGCCAGTGACCCATCTGTTTTATCTGCTGGGTATTGGGACTGATTGTGTGGAAACTGACTTTTTTTAGTTGATGAAATCTGTGATGAAATTTGTGCTTCTGAACAAACCATTAGATGACTGACTTTCTGCTGTCCTGTTAGTTCTGAAAATTAGGAATATGTAGTTTATTGTTTTTTAAACAGGAGGCTCTTGCTGTAGACCTTTTCTCATTCCTGCTGAGCAAAGAGATTTCTTCTGGCCCTGAATGCAGCATTCTGGATTGTAGCTATTTAGTACAGCTGATTTACTGATTTTGCCTGTTTCTTCGTTACAAGTCTAGTGGTTTTTGTGTTCACTTATTGTCCTTTTCAGTTTCAGATTAGCTGGAAGAAATGTCATTACCCAATTCCCAGTACTTTTCCCCCCTCTATGCATTAATCCAAGCTTGTGTCCCAGAATTGTGGCTGTCACTGAGAATATGTGAGCTCTGAATGCTTGCTTAGAAATATCCATTTTTTAGGATCTAGGTCAAAAGCTGATTCAAACGCAATAATTTATAATAATGAAACTAGGGNAAAAAAAAAAAAGATGAAGACGCTTAAATGCCTCCTGCCAAAAGTAAAGAGTGAATCTCAGTTGCAATGGCTCTGCTAAAACTTGATCATGCGGGATTTCAAGCGATAAAGAGCTGCCGGGCTGCTAAATACTGCGGTGGGAACAAGTTGCAGGATGAAATCCAGGCGTTAAGGGACCTATTTTCCACTATATTGTTTGCAAAGGAATCTACTGAAATGACTTTGAGGATCTTTAAACTGGAACTATGTGGAGGGAGAATGCAGTAAGTATCGCCTTTGTGGGGAGCTCGGATCGCGGCCAGCGCCGGGGCAGGGGCGCGGAGCCCCGGGTGCCGCCAGGGCTCTCGGCGGTGCCGGCTCCGCTGGCCGGGGCTGCGCTCCGAGTTCGCCGCCAGCACCGAGGGCCACTTAGGGAATGCCGGCTGCTTTGCCTGGCGCGCCAGCGTCCTACATAGAGCTGGGTTTGCTTGAAGAACTGTCTTAATGCATATTTACGGGGAACTGTGAATGAAAAAGCCAAAGCAATCAAGCTTTCCGTGGCGGGCTCTGCTAGTGTGTCTCCCTGGGTTTGTTTATGGTAAATTGGGAATTAAGCTGCTCCGTCTCAGGAGCGAAAAGAGCTTTATCCCGCACCGCTTTAGCTGTGCTCCCGGGTTATGCTTGTTTTGAACCTGCCAAGAAAACTCCTGNAAACAAACAAACAAAAACCCCTAAATGCAGCTTTTCAAGTGTGGAGAGGGGGAATAATCCATTACAACAGAATAGCCAGCACCTTATGAGTTGAGAACAAATTACTGTTCTTTACCAAATGAAGCTGTACAGACCTTCTCAAGCAACTTTAAGCACTGGTAGTTCCTTATGGCTTGGTCTTGCCTTTTCAATCTGTGCAGAATGGTGACATCTACAAATACTGTTACAGCTTTCAAAGAGCAGAAATGAACGTGGGAAAGAGAAACTGTCTGACCTCCTTCAGTGTACATTGGTCTATTATACTGTCACTACATAAAATGAAAATCTGCTCATTGGTAGATGAATTTCTTGTGATTATGCATCATGTGAATTAAAAATACTCATATGTTTGGTAATCTTATAAATAAACCAATCTTGTGCCCCCTCTGTAATGATGAAGTTATTGCATCTTGGAGTTGAAGATATTATTAGGTCTCTATTAAAAGTATATATATGCTAATTAAAATAAAATGTTGAATTTCTTTTCCCTTTGCTTACTTGCTTCAAAATTGGAACTTGCTGTGGTGACATTGCTCCTGTTGCTCTGAGGTTTTAACATGAAGCTCATTGTTTATTGAAATTCTGAACAAATTATGCCTTTTCTCCCTGGGACGTAGGATCTGTCATATTAATTCAAACTGGATTTATTGGGGAATATTTTTATGATTTAAACTAAGTTCCTTATACAGCTAATACATTTTTAAGTGCCATTTTGTTTATTCATACTCTCTGATATCAGAGGTAGTGGTTAACATTCCCAATGATGTCCTGATTGAGAAAGGTATTTAATAGTCAGTGCATGGAGATTTCCCTCCCAGGTGGTAAGGCTTGTAAGATAAATGCTGTGGTGTACTTCCAGTGGTTAACACAATTAATCCTCTCTCTGATCTCCTCAAAATACTTAATGAGGAAGGCAGAGGAGCCTTCTCTGGAGGTGCTGGGATCCTACAGGATCAGCATTTTTCTTGAGAAGCCAGGACAGTAAAAGGGGTACATAAAAAAGTTTTTAATGTGTTCTACTTATGAGTAGAACTAGGACATATTTTTTTTCTGGCCACTTATTTATTCAGTAGATACAGATTTGGGTCAGCCAAAGGTATTATATTACAATTTAATCCTATTTAAATTGTCCAGTTGTTACATAAATAATTTTGACCTGATGTTTTTGAAACAATGTTATCTAGCTTGGATAGCCATTTAAAGGGTAATATCCCAGCATTTCCTTCAAAGTCAAGTTTTGGTTTAAAGCGTACAAAATTGTTTTCCTATCTTGCATTAACCACTGAACTGAAAATATCCTTCATTTACACAGCAATATTTGCAATGCTTCTTCTGGGGGAAGCTACAAACAATTCAAAGCTTCAAAGTAAATCTGCTTTAATGTGTTTAAAGACATGCAAGATATTCCTTGATGGGAAATAGAACACTTCTATATTATTACGTAATATTATGTAAGGATAAAGAAGCTGAGGAAAAAGGAGACTGACTCATCACCAAGAAAGCTGATAGAAAAACATTTGCTCCTTTTCTCCATCACAAGAGTTTTGTGGATAACCGTATAAAGAGATTGTGAGATGCTGAAATACAACAAGTGGGGAACGTATCTCTAGCTAGAGAAAATGCCACACATTAATTTTTTCTTTTCCATCCTGACTTTTGCACAGAGATCACTTTGCTTCTCTCAGCCATACATTTTAAATATTTTTGTAAAGGCAGGGTAAATTTAGTTCACACTGATTACACATACAGAAATGTTCATCTGCTGGAAGAGAAGGAAGTGATGTGGAAGTGTTAGGAGTTATAGCCAGGTAATTCTCTGGGCATGTGCTGCAGCATCTTCCCCTTCCACTTAGTGCCTTTTCACTTATTTAAAGTGATGCCAATTTCAGGACTGAGGTGCAAACTCAAACCTGTTGAAGTTAATCTATGGTCCCAGTGCTGAAGCAGTGGGATAAAAGTGGTTGGTAAAAAGAGTCTTCTGTTTGTCTTGTCATACAAAGAGTTGGTTCATCACAAGTGATGGCACTAACACTTACAAGGATGTGAAATAGTTGAAGCCTGTGTTTCAGTGAGACTCAGCTTGCTTTGGCTATACCTTAGGTTTCCTCCCTTCAAAATCTCATAGAAGAAAAATCCCATGAATTTAAAACTTATATAGGAGAATGAAAATACAAAGTCAGGTATGACTTTGGGAATGGCAGCCAAAACCTGAACAATCTTATTTGAGCTCTGTGTGTAGAGGAGAGGGATACTCTTTCTATATCTGCTTCCTGTCCTTTGTTTTTATTTCCCTCCAGAAATTTGCAGGCAGGCTGTGACAGTGATGTAGTTGAGAAATTTTAAAGACAAAGAAGATACAGCTCTACTTACAAACTTGGAATGCTCTTAAGTAGATGACAAGGGTCAGAGAATATGCCCACAGCCTTCACAAACTGATTAGAAAAGCATCAGGAGAAATAAAGCAATCCCAGTGCTGCATTTGACAAAGCAAAACACTTCAAAACTCCAGGCAGTGAACTGAAATGTTGGTCTCTATTCAGAAAGGGTTTGAAATGTAGTTTTTTACCAGGGTGAGGGGAGGTGGGAAGCATAATGTGTTGTTTGTTTTGCTTGTGTGTACTTCAGAGTACTTGAAGGCAGTTCATGTGCACGCGTGCTGTGACTGCATGGCTGCTATGTTCTGTAAATGTTCCTATGCCCCAGCAGATTAGTCTGGTAAAGACCTAAATAAGGGGATTTCTTCAGTGCTATCTACTCTCTGCTGAATTTATGTTTGCTACTTACTGTGACTGTCTCTGAAGGGTTAAATGTGCTATTCTTAGCTCTGTTTCTTTGCCTGCTTGTTTCACCTCTGATGCAATGCAGTGCTGGAACTGCAATGCATTGTCAGTTTACATCACATTACACCAGTAACAATTTTTAAATCAGCACGAGGTAATGTGATTTGTTTTCCTTTCCTGTGGTTAGATGCCTGCTAAGTAATCAAGGCTGCATGCTAATGACTCAAGAGTAGTTACAGATCATACCTTGACAAAATAATTTGATGTGGACACTATGTGGATAGCTTCTCAAATAGTTTTTGTGTAAACAATATAAATATAGCTGTGCACTGAAAATCTTCAACCCAGTTTTGAATGTAGTTTCCATGCAGAATCAAACTAAAATAACTTGCTTATGCTTAATGTAGCTTTGGACTATTTCATGTAGGATAGACTTTATTTTTCAAAATAATGCAGTTGACTAGAGTAATCTGTTTGCCTTGGTGTTCTATCCAAATGATTCTCTCTGAATATTAGTACAAGGTGGGAGGAATTTTTCTGTGTAGTGGCTAGAATTTTGCTCTGAGGACAAATATGCCCCAATCATATGTTTGGTATCATTCTGAACTTACTTTTTTGACCATTGGACAGAACCACAGAGATTTTTTCCTTAGCTCATGCAACAGGGTTTATAATGAAGTGTCCAGCCAGGAAACATTATAGATGAGTGTTCTAGATCCTACTGAGAAACTGCAGTACGGTTGCAGGCCTGGATTTTAAAATTAGCCTGAGACAATGTTAAGTGTTTGATTTGAGCACAATTTAAGGTCTCAGTGAATCATTTCACTGCTGCCTACAGAAGTGTAAGAGACTTGAAGAGTGGCATTTACACCACATCGGAACGAAGGAATTCTCACTGTGTGGAATTAGTACCAATGAATCTATAAGCAACCTGTACGGAAGACAATTTTAACGAGCTTAGTCATCCTTGTGCCGCAGTTGGAAGGCATGGTAACTGCTGAAATAGCCGCCTGGAGCTTCTAAGTTTACCTTTCCTATAGAACAAGGGACAGCGTGCAGTTGCTCTGTGCTTATGCAAGACTGCTGTTCTTGGGTGACATGCAGCATTTGTTAGGTAATTGCCAAGCAAGGCAATCTATGGAGCTGTTTCTTGTCCCCCTTGAGTAGTTTTAACATCCTTTGACTTTTAGACCATCTTTCCATCCGTTTTAGGGAGTGGATTATATCCTGCTGTTCCCTTTCCTTTTCTCAGAGGGAGGTCGAACACTGGGATGCTGTTCAGCTTGATAAGAGTAGTCATAGAGGAGTTTTGGGATTTAGCCAGAGCTTTAACTATTCAGAAGCTCTTGTGAATGAAGTAAATTATCCTGAGCATATGACACTTCAAGAGGCGCATTTTATACGGTGACGTACTCGGTGCTAAGAATAGCCATGACTTCATGAGGTTAGATTAACAATCACGTGCTCCAAAGGTGATGGATGCACAGTCCTTCAGCATGCACGTCCTTCTGGAGGCTGTGTTGGGTTCTCTGCATTCTGTAGTCACTGGAATGTATCTGTGTGTGACACTTGTTAGTGTGTTTATTTAGCTACTGCAGGGCATGGTCTGAGACGTGGCTTTGTAGGTTGAGTCTGCATCTTGGTATAAGTGAACAACTTTCAAATCAGACCTTATTTTAAATGGTAAATCAGATTGTAATGACCTGTGTCCTTTTCTGCAGGAATATGCAAAAAGTAATTTCAGTATAAGAAACATAAGGGAAACAATTCCTTTCTGCAGTAAACAGCTTAGTGCAGTTTATCAGTTAAATATCTGCTGAGTTTATAGATGATTAATCATTTGCCTTTTAAAGGAGAAACTTCTTACTTTTTTAGTCTTTTAGAAATTTAGTGCTTCATACTATAATGTTTATAAGTTCAATTAGAATTTTGACTTAATGTTCTATCCTATTATCAGCTAGTGTCTTTTATGGATCTATATATAAACTCAAAAGCTCCACATCTGTGCTGATTTGTCAGATCTAGTGTGTGTTCATTCCTCACATTTATGAAATTAGCTTATTTGGAAAGCAATCTGAGAAAATACTATTCACTTATCCTAGAAACTGAGCTTTATTCCTGCCTATGCTTTCCTCTCTCAGCAGTCTAAGTGCCTTGATTGATCATCTTGATATGAGGTTTAACTCAGCAGTTAATTGAATTTCAGGGAGTAAAATACACTTTTGTTTACTAAAGTGCTGTTGTGCTGGTGAAGACATTGGACCTGCCAATGCTGCACTGCATTGAGTTAACAATTCAGGGATATAACATAGGTATAGATCAAGGTAACATGCAGATTGTCTCAAAGCTTCTAAGAGAAATATGAAAGCTTAACATGTGTTGAAAGTACCAAAACCTTCATGGACCTAGTCTGGCTGGTTGGATAAAAGAAAAATTATCAAAAGAAAAATTATCAAAGTTATTCAGCAATCTTGCCTGATGTGATGGGGTATATTTAGAGTATATACATTATGCTTTGTGCACGATAAGAGGTATTTTGAGATTGTACAGTTTTGTATACACATAATTTGGGTGATCTCTTAAGGAAGAGAAGTCTTTGTCATTCAGGGGATAGCTGAGTGTTCTTTTTTTTTCTTCAGGATATGCCCCACTAAGATTCTTGGAGGGCATTTCTCTTGGGGGTCTCCCTATCCTCCTGTAGTCTCTTCAGTAACAGTGAACTTGGAAGTGCCTGTATAAGTGATGATGGTGATGTTTTAATTACACTAAATCGGGAAGAACTGGCTGTGCTAAACATCAAAGGACTGTCAGCATCAGGGAATTTTGCCTTTTTCAAATACCATAGTGTTTGTCAGGGCATGGAACTGGAGTAAGTGAAACTGATGTTCTAGATGAGCTAAGATAGACATCTGTAAATGTCCTTATGCAGCTGTGCATGCTGATGACTGGTGGAGCTGAGAAAGGGTTGCAGAAGGTGAGGCATCAACAGAACTCTTGTAAATGATGGGAAGACATTTTCAAAATAATGAAGGGTTAAAATGAACTGCTTAAACCCCGCTCCATGCCTCCTATCTGAAAGCTGAGCCAACTCCTAGTTCAGAGCATTAAGATGTCTTTGTCTCATGCCCAAAATAGGATTACTGAGAAAAAAAATTCACCCCTTTCAACCTTATAACTTACTCCTGGAGTAAACAGCCAGTCTAGGAATTAGTGTTATTAAAAATAATTTTGTTCAACCAGGGTAAGAATGAAAGCTGAAAATTCTGCAAAGAGTAAACAGAGTCTATTTTTCATTTTGTTTTTGAACCTTGAAGTGTTCAGGATGAACAGCTCTTTCACCTGCATTCAAGGATGAATGTTGATAACCAGCAGAGATGAAAAGTCAGTTGATAAAAAATATGATGTTTCAAGTTTTCAGTCTTGCATCAAGGAAAACTTGGAACCATGAAACAAATCTGTGAGCTAGGACAAGAGTGAGATCACTAAGGTTAAATGGTTATTACTTTAATACTTGGGGTAAATATAAACCCAGTGTGTTTTGAAATTTTTAAAAGAATATAGGTTTTGTATACAGTATCTGCTCTTTGGGATATGCTGTTTGTCCTGCAAATACTAAAATTTCTTTGGATTTTGATAGGAGAGTCTGTGTAAAGGTGAAGGCAACACAGATAGAGTTGCTCCTTATCCAGTGTTGTGTTCCTTGGAGCAGGGCATTGTTCCCCACTCAGCAAGGCAGTCTAAAAAGAAAGTCTTATCTTTTTGGTTATCTCCCATCATTTTAGCTTTCTGGCTAAAATCAAGGAAGCAAGAAATCTGTCTGATCTCTGCAGATGAAAGATAAGATCTGGCAGGCATTAAACTAGAGAAATATTCTTGTTCCTACATATATCACAGTTATTTTGGAATCTGTGTGATAGAAAGGACTGGTGGGAACAGAAATAGTTGTGTGAGGGTAGATAGCATACAGCCGTCTGCCGAGTGAGATTACAGTTAATTGGCTTATAAAAATTAAGCAATTGTGTATTAATTCCAGAAAGTGGCTCTGGGACTGATTTTTTTCAATAAGCTGATGAAATACCTTCAGATGTTTATTTTTTTTTATGATTCTGATATATAATTGTTGCTTTAAAAACCCCAATCCTGCATGTGTTCAAATGTTGCTGAATGTTTGTACATTATGGAGATGGTCAAGTAAAACAAAACAGGGTATTTATAATTCAAAATATATACTTGAGCATATACTTGACTATCTCATGAGTTTCAGAAGTTTAATACTTGAGTTGATATATCAGATCTTGTTTAGCAGGTGGTATTTAAAAAAGTAGTTGATCTTAATGCAAAGAATGTCATTAATGTAAGCATCGATTGAATTTGTATCCATTTAAGTTGCTCAAATGAAGTCATGTTTACGAAGTCATTCCCATAAATCATAGAAGACTCTTTATTTGCAAAAAAATTACTTTTTTTCTTTTTATATTCCTTAATGACTATTATAAAGATTATCTGAGAGGATACACCTATGTGCATAAAAATTTAAAATGCATTTAAGCATCTATGCTCAAATATCAAAACAACATAAATCTTTGTGCAAGTTACTTATGTCATTGGATGTGGATGGAACTGTCTTGTATCTTGACCCAGCTTGGAAAGATCAGAGAGCAGCAACACTGCAAGCCAAGTCTGCAGTCAGCATCTTCCTCCCAGGTCTAACTGAGGCTCCCACCTATAGGATCCACTTAATCTCAGCCTCTGAACTTAAATTCTTTTTCAAAGCAACTTTGAATATATTCTGTGTCACTTGGAGAACCAGGAGCTTCCCAGTCCTTGACCTGTCTTTGCAGAATTCATACAGGAATTATTTTCTTTTGTCCCATTAGGACAGGAGAGGAGGGAAGTATAGGATTCTTGACAGTAACTTTTTTGGGAGAAGACCTGTTTGGCCATAAAGAAACCACCACAAACAAAAGGCATGTGTCCTCCTAAGGATTAATTTCATTAGTGACCTTGCAAGTTGACAAGAGAGTAGACAATTCCTGTGTTTCTAGCAGCCTGAAAAAATTCCTTGAATCCTTCCTTCTTCCATCCAATTTGACCTCCCTTGCCATAAGAAGCAGAAGCCAGTTCTTTTAGGTTTCAGAACTACCTATCAGTCAGACAAGAGTTTACAGGTAGGTGAAATAGCATTTGCTTTTCTTGGGAAGACATTTCAGAACTATGGTAATTGATTTGGATATCAGTTCCTAGAAATGTGCTCATCTGGGTAAACCTGCATTTTAGGTAGGACACAAATGTGTTTTAATATGTTATTTTATTTAAAAAGCCCCTTTGTCTTGCTCATTGTTTCCACCAGTGAGATTAAGTCAAGGTTTGAAAATACAATAAAATGTAACTAATTAGATCTGCTAGTAATCACAGTTGTGATTATTATCACTGCAGCCTGGAAAGCAAAAGGCCATCTTTCTATGGAAAGCAAAAAAATGGGGCTCCTTGGGAGCAAGAGCAGATAAAATGCAGGACCTAGAAGCACCATGATAATTGCACTTTAAAGAAAACTCATACTCAAGTGGCTCAGTAGCATTCCTGTATATGAACAAAAGCCATGGAGCTTGTATGGCAGAAATAGGTGACAGAAGGCTCTGACTCATCATGTGGAACTGTAATTTAAGTTCAAGGGGGATTTTTCTATCTTGGATCTATTCCTACTGGCTCAGATGTCTCCTAAGCCTTTAGCACCTAGTTTTAACAGAGCCAGTGCCTACAATCGAGAGCTGGGTTGGATGCAGGGAGTAAAATACTACTTCCCTTAAAAGTATCTTCCAGCTAGAGCTGAGGTAACTTTGCACTGATAAGAAGCTTCCACTGACCTTTTCTAAATCTGATTTTCTAGATTTAGAAAAGTCTCAACTCCCTAAGAATTTGCTTAGAGAAGCACTGAGAAGCAGATGCAGTGTAGGCATGTTGGTGCTTCCCACTCAGTGCAACTTTCTTTTAACAAACAAGTTCTGCCAATGAACAATGTGTGAGGGGTCACTGCTGGCTCTTATCAGTCATAAGTAGTAATTTTTTTCATGTTAAAATGAATTTTATATGAAATAACATAATATTCCATGAAAGTTCATTTTACAAGTAATATTAATATAGGTAAAGACAAGTAGCTCACCTGTCTTAAAGATTCATAAGGTATTTTTTCTAATTATTATTTTCAAACTTAACAAGTCTATCCAGCCCCTTGAATACCTAACACGAGTATTGTTTCATCAAAAGATCCAAATCATAGTAATCCTTAATTTCAACCAATTTTTGGTAAAAAATTTGAAAATATACATCAGCTCTTTAAACAGGGGTCTTTTTAGGTATATAAAATCTATATAAAGGTAGACCTTCTCAAATGTGGGGGCACATAGGATGTTCCACGTGAGGCAAGAGCTGTCATTATACACTTCCAAGTCTGAGCATCCTTTAGGCAGACTAATACAAGGTAGTAACTGCTTGTCTGGGAGGCTCATCATGCTGTCCATAATAAATACATGAGGCAGCTTTGTATTGCTTAGGGTGACTGAAGGGGAGGCTTCAAATGGCATTTTAAAAAATTCTAGTTGATAACGGATTACCACTTTAGTTACTAAATTCTGTGAGGATTAGGACACCATATTTTGGCCCTAAATAAATAAATAATGGCAATTTTCGACTGTTCCTTTACTGCTGTAGGCACTAATGAATAAGCTATACTGGCCATGCAGTGGTCAGGTGTTTCCTTGGGTGTTCCTAGAAGATTTTATTAGAAATATACTAATATTTCCCAATTCCTGATGGGGGAGTGCAGCGTGGGAAGAAGAGAAGCAGTCTGAAACTAGTATTTACCTGATTCAGTTCCCTGAAGCCCAGGCCTTGTGCAGGCAGTTCAGTGTGTAATGGGATTGGTACTGCCACGGTCATCACAGGACTGCATTGCTGTGACACAGATCTTTGTTAATAGAGCAGCCTTAATTAAAAAGTACAGAGTTCATTATGAAATTCTGTTTTGACCCTTAGTTAGATTTGATTAATACAGTGATTTCCCAGAAAAAGAATTCCTCTTGGGAGCTGCATGGAAGAGTATGGAAATGCATCTGAAGATTATTTTGATATGGGAAATTGATTACAAAAGAGGCAGAGACGTAATCCTGGTGAATCCTGAATAGCTCTGATAATCAGAGGTGAGGTGGAAGGGAGCAATTCTGGCTGAGCTGTCCCTGGGGTGTTCCCTCCTCGCTGGGGGTTGTTTGCAGAGAAGCTGAAGTGCTCTAACAGCCTCAAGCTCCACTCAGTGATGTTGCCTCCTCTTTTTTTCCATGGCAGCTAGCTCATGTCCTCTGCAAAACTGGGAGTAGCTTAAGGCCATCATTTCATGCATGACTTGGTAAATTGTGCAAGAAAGAGCACTGCCAAATGAGGAGCTATGCCAGTTTTCAATAAGAGGGCCATCTGTGACAAAATGTTTTAGCAAGTTTGAAAACAATTGAGTTCTTTCCCATTTTTACTTTGATTTCATTTAACATGTAAGTAACTTTGCAGCCTCCCAAGAGTAAATTTATGTTACTGTATCCTTTTTTGCTATGCATTAAGTTTTTGTTGAGTCAAGGAGTTTCATTTCAGACCTGATCCTGTATGGTACTGAAAAATGACTTTGCATAAATGTCACTTTTGATTCCTGTTGGAGACATTTGTCAGGGTAGGTGAAATTCAGGTATTTGTGGCAGATAAGCATATAAATAAATTGGTAGTAGTTACAGCAATAGTACCTAAATGTAAAAGTAGTTTATTGCTGGAACTAAAACATTTTTAAATTTGGAAAGACTTACAAGTATACTTCTCTCCCTTAACCTAGCCAGTTACCTTAATATCTCATTACCATTTTGTTTCATAAAACTTAGAAAGTTGTGTGCAATGGAGTTTTCATGTAGCAAAGATTATTGAGGAAATCTGACATTTGAGAGATCTCTCAAATTGTCTTAAAGTTTTGCAAAGAAGGCTACCTCTGTTGATAACAGAGTGGCAATAATGTGACATCTAATGTATTAAAGTATTTTTTGACTAATTATGGTGTAATTTAATGAGAAGAATTTTTGTTTTTTATAGAGCATGATTATACTTAGCTTACTTAACAGTGCACTTTCTAAAAGCGAGAGGAAAATTACAGAGTTGTTTTCTGGAATCTGGAGGTTAAATTTGATTTCTAATTTAGCTGTCTAACATGTCTGAGGTTAAGCATCTTTCAGCTGTACAGCAGAGCAAGTAGAGAGCAAGTTAGTGTCACTCACTGAGGAGTCAGCGACATCAGACCCTGCTTTGGAAACACTGCTTGTACCTGATAATTTGGCTGCTTGTTTCTGTTGTGCTCTCTGCAACAGGTCATTTTCAGAAAGAGGAAACCTGTTTGTAATTTGATGTTATTTTAGAAGGAATAGAGTATGAGGAAAGTACCTGGCCTTTAAATGTGTGTTTATGTAGGAAGCAGGCCTGGTAGGGAAACTCCAGGTGGAAAATATCCTCAGAATGCGATTCCAAGCTCCTTGAACTTGTGCAGTAGCTGCTTTTAGAAAAGTGCAGAGCTGCCCATTTGGAGAAGGCAGTCATTTAGGGATCAATCCACCTGCCTTCCAGAATAAATGTTGTCCGTGAAGATGCTCAATGCCCCACATGCAGGGATGTTAGTGTTTGTTACAGTGCTTTTGAGGTAAGTGTTCCCTTACACAAAATTTACAAGGGTTAGACACTTAAATGCAGGTTTTGTTTGCTTGTTTTTGCTGAGTAAAGTTGACTTCTTACCATGTTTGCAGCTCTTTAATTTAAAACTGTGCAAATATACCTGGAGATGGAGAGTGAATGTCTATTAAAGCAGCAGTCTTAATTTTGCAGTATTTACTCAATTCTGTAGGCAGTAATCCTTGAATTTGGTGAAGCTTTTGGGAAGACTGTACTTGTATTGCCAAGATTAATCCCACTGTGTTTGCACAAACTTTTAATATGTTCTATTTTAATTCCAATTTTTAAATTTGGACTGTTTTATCATGATATTTCACAAAATTTTATGAGGATAACTGAGGAAAAATATTTGGAAATAATGCTAAACTATTTCTAAATTTAGATTAATGAAAATTATATAGCTCTGAAGTTAGAAAATGTGGGGATTTCTTGTACTAGTCTTCCATACCATTAGGCTCAGTCAGTGTATTGTACACAATACATTATATACTAAGTATTTCCCAAAAACACCATGTCCCTTTTTATATTTTAAACATATGCTAATGTTAGAGCCAGTTTTTCACTGTGAATTTCACTTGCATTTGAGGATTTTGAATCTGTTTTTGCTGCTGTTCCAGTAAATCTCCTGAATGATAACACTGAAATAACCCTCACACAAGGATGGAACTGCAACCTTATCTCCAGTAACCGTGACAAACATCACTGTAATATTTACAGTGGGAAATGTGCATCCAGGGTGAAATGCAGAGATGCATTAAAACATCAAACATGAAAAAAGGAAAAAAGCAGTTGAAGATGCTTAATTGCTTTGCTTAGAAAGACTAATGTAATGTCTGAGGAAGTAATCCCTAAATAAGTTAGGAGGTGAGACCTTTCAAAGGAGGAAAACCAGGCATCGACCTATAAGGGATTCAGTGACGAGGCTGTCAAGAGCAGTAAAGCTGATGTGTTGTTAAATGTCTGTGGGAGAGATTTCTTGGCGTTCTGTGTCTTAAGGTAGTGAAGAGCAAACTTCAGCGAGTGGACACTTGGCATTATCCTATTTGAACCCAAAAGTTTCCTCTGGCATAGAAGTGGGGAGTCTGTCAAAACATGTGACTTTGCCTTACTCTGAAGTATTGAGTGTGGGTATGAACATGGCTGTAAAGGATGGAGCATGGAGGAGGCCATCCCACTGTGCTCTTAGCTGGTACATTCATTTGTGCAAAACCAAATGAGTTGTGGCAGCTGGAGCAGGATGGTGGAAAGGAAAAAGCAGGAGAGCAAAGGAGTGAGGGAGAAGGCACAGTAGTGTGTGGTGGAGGGAGGTGTTGGTGGGCTGTGGTGTGGGCAGGGAGGCAAGAATTGCTCTAAGGCCAGGTGGGTCCGACACCAGGGCTGTGAGAGGGGAATGGGAGATGGAGAAACAGGCTCTAGGCTTTGAAACGAGGCATGTCGAAGGGAGGATGGAACAGCAGGGATGCCCAGATGGAGCCAACTTCTACAGAGCTTTTTTGTGGTATTTGGCTGCAGTCTGGAGCTTTTAGGGCTGCTTTTAGTGTGTAAGCTGCTGCTCCACATTCATTCCCCTGAGCCCCACGGCAGGGATTTCTGTTTGACAGCCCCTGCATCAAGGGAAAGGAGAACACTCTGGGGTTTCCCGGGCTGCCAACCTTTCGCTGGGGATGGTACTGCAGGGAGAGCGCTCGAGTTTGCCACTCCTGTGCCCCAAACCCGGTGTTCTCGCCGTTCCCCCAGATCTGACACCCCCTCCCCCGATTGCCTGCGTCTGACTCATTCGCCGGTGCTTGTGCAAGCAGAGNTGCAGTAAGTATCGCCTTTGTGGGGAGCTCGGATCGCGGCCAGCGCCGGGGCAGGGGCGCGGAGCCCCGGGTGCCGCCAGGGCTCTCGGCGGTGCCGGCTCCGCTGGCCGGGGCTGCGCTCCGAGTTCGCCGCCAGCACCGAGGGCCACTTAGGGAATGCCGGCTGCTTTGCCTGGCGCGCCAGCGTCCTACATAGAGCTGGGTTTGCTTGAAGAACTGTCTTAATGCATATTTACGGGGAACTGTGAATGAAAAAGCCAAAGCAATCAAGCTTTCCGTGGCGGGCTCTGCTAGTGTGTCTCCCTGGGTTTGTTTATGGTAAATTGGGAATTAAGCTGCTCCGTCTCAGGAGCGAAAAGAGCTTTATCCCGCACCGCTTTAGCTGTGCTCCCGGGTTATGCTTTTTTTGAACCTGCCAAGAAAACTCCTGCCCTTGATCATGTTAATTAGTTTGCTTCTAGCTGCGCTTTCCAGGTTGGATGTCTCTTCCCTTAGAGCTCAAACCCGTCCATTTCACTTGGAAGCAAACGGGCAGTTGGGAGCCCAGGATTCCCCTGACCTGGATAAGATGAGGGACGGATCCCGGACGACTGTGGGCTCACGGAGCTGCTTTCAGCAAAGAGCTGAAATCTGTTTCTAAGTGAAGGGGGGGAACTTTTGAGCGTAGTCACTTTATTTCCGTTCACGTACCACATGCGATTGAAGTATATTTCTCTTTCTCCTGTCAAATCTGCAACCTGACTAACGGCTTCTCCTCGTCTGCTCTTCTCCCCCCGCTGTCCCGTCCCGTCCCC